>JAZKLR010000274.1:600000-764876 GCA_037103525.1 Ganaspis brasiliensis | reverse complement strand
TTTATTTTAAATTTAGTTTCTAACATTCAATTTTGGCACATAACTATAACATTCAAGATGGCTGTCGAGCCCCACCACTTTTAAAGAGTAACTTGCGCGCGCCGCTTGGAAAGATGGTTTCTAGTTACGTGAAACGGCCTAAGCAGATGGAAATACGGGTTACGGGACCGGAGCATGAGACAGAAAAGGACAGAAACAGTCTCTGTCCTTTATTATCTCATGCCCTGCTCCTGTAACCTCATTCGTTGTGCTTTGGGCTGAACTCGTTACCTACACTGTAAGTTACCTGAGAATCCTCACTCTCCGCATCTGACTTCATCCTTAGGGTAAAATCCGATGTGAGCAGGAAGCTCAAAACCAAAAGCAGAAAATAATGAGAGTGAGAGAGACTGACATATATCACTGACTCTCTCACTCTCATATTTTCTGCTTTCGGTTTTACACTTTCTGCTCACATGAGTTCTAACCCTTAGTTACGTTCACTCCAGTAAGTTTCCACTGTCTATTCAGAAAAATCTCAGCTACCACACCATGACTGATGCAGTGGTAGTGGGGTAAAGCCTATAAGCTATTACATTTACGGTCCCAGAACTCATTCTTTTTAGACCCTCGAGCCGTGGCGGTCAGAGCAGCATGGAAAACTGCTGGTGCTTAAGCTGTAACATCTTCTGGGAAAACTTTAACAGGGTAAGTTAGTTAAATAATTAGGTTAAATAAATAATTTAGTTAACTATTTAAGGATTCTATTTTAGGAAAACAGAAGGCTCCCATTATCACCACCACCCTCCTCACCACCATCTCCACCAGTATTGGTGATCGACGAACAGGAGTTGGAGGTACGCCAGAATGAGGATATCCTTATTCAAAATGAGGGAGATCGGCAAGAGGTGATCTCCAACAGGCAGGAGTTGGAGGTTTAGATGGCAGCCTAAGTAAGATCTGACTCTCTTTCCCAGCAAGTAAGTATATTTAATTTAATTTAATAAATACTATAATATAATATTGTATAATATAATATTATTCTTTTTACAGTTTTTTACTCAAACACCACTGCGGGAGGAGAGAGCTCCAACTCCTGTCCACCCACTTCTTACTTCTTGGCAAGTTTGAGGGTGGTGACTCTACCGCCACCGCAACAATCGCCCCCAACGCCAGCGAGTCCAGAGGAACAGGCTCGAGCTCCTTGAAGGCGAGTTTTTATTCATCGTCGTCGTGAATATACTCTCTTCTTCGAACAGTATTAGTTTTAAGTTTCTTATATTTTAGTTTTTTTTTAATTTTTTAAAATAATTTTTTAATAAAATTTTTTTTAGTGAATTTATATTTGAAATTTTTTTAAGTAGAGTTAAAATAAAGGGGGTAGAATTATTTACGTTAACCATTTTCGACTCGCCGTTTTCTGTTTCAACTCGTGATGGTAAGTATACTTTCCTTACCATCCCTGTACAGGATGCTCTCGCTCCTGGTGATTCTGGCGCGTTTTGCGATCTTTATCCTCCGTTTAAGATCGGCGAGGACGATATTGGTGTTTTTCTTTATCCTTAACTTTCTTTTTCTTTTCTTTTTTGAGTTCCTTGTGATTTCGCAAGAATAAAGATAAGCAGTTTCACGACGTTCTGCTGTTAAATCTCCTATTTGTTCAATTAAAATTTTAAAAAATAAAGGGGGTACATTTGGAAATAATTCTATAATAAAACTTTTTTTAAATTAATGTTTAAAAAATTTTTAAGTAGAGTTAAAATAAAGGGGGGTATACTCAAATTTTTTTTCTGCGCATGCGCACTAATAAATGAGTTTTCTGCTCATAAATATAAGTGTATGAGTCTTGTACACATGTGCAGAAAAAAGTGGTTGCAACGCATGCTTACAAAAAACGCGGGATTTTCTGTCTATATAAAGAGGATCTCCAGATAATTAATTACCCTAATCCTCTTTTGTTTTAAGTCTAAAATTATAAAATATTCTTTTGCACTCAAATGTCACTGCCCATTCGTTGAAAAAAGTGGGGGTTGCGTAAAGTTGGAAATTTCTAGCTATAAAAGGATCTCCAGCCAGCTTCTTCATTTGATCTCGACGAGAAGCGATAGACCCTTGGCTTCCCGCATAGCGGTGCACGACCTTGGGGAACGGTCGCGTGAGATGCCTGCTCACACAAGGCTACAGAGCGCGTCCTTGGGTGGCGGATGAGGGAACGCCTTCAATGAAGGTAGGGTGATGAACCCCGTGGACACATGGATGTGACCTCAGGGAGGGGACGTACTTCGGTATCTCCCCGACGGGTGTGGCAAGCCCGGGGTCGCCTGAATTAAGTCGGTTGTGACATCTGTGAAGAGATTAGCTTAAGTACGCTTTTGCGTCTCTGTGATGAGCACCTAGCATTGAGTTCGTGCAACGGCGCCTGCCTTTAGCGGTTGACGCTGAGGAGTACCATGGCCTGTCCTAGGTACGCTGCGAGAGCAGTCTTGAACAATGAACTGACATTCCAAAAGTCAACCGATCCCTAAAGTGCGAGGAGATCACCTGACATAATGGTACACGGATGTCGCGATACATACCTTGCTCTAATAAGTCCTTAGATTTGGCCCTCGAACAGTTCTCGAACGTTGGTCACTTTGATGATGGGCCCAAGGGGGTATGTACTGCAAAGTGTGTGGTAAATCCTAGAATCTAAAAGTGTGTATGGCCTTCACCCTGGGTACCCGTACCTGGGTCTAAACGGTACCATGGGAGACCGGGTGGCCCGGAAGACGTGAGTCTTCCCCCGGTCATTTGAGGTCGGATTCGTGGTGGCAGTATTCGGCCTGAGCTTATAGGTCAGATGCTGAAGGAGGCTTGAGCCTGACGTTAATATCCGTTAAGGAATCAGTGCCTGATGTGTCCATGTGTGAGTTGCATGTCACAACTCGGTTGCGGTTGAGCAGAAACCGTAGGGTGAGGAAAGCACCTGTCCCAAACCAAGGGATTTGCATTGAGGGCAGCCCACCTCGGTGTGAGAATTGGTAGTGTGTGGAGTGCTGTAGGCCCGAACCTGACGAAAACCTTTCGCTCACCAGAGTAGCTCCAGGACGCCGAGAGTGAAACGACCGACCGTCAAACGTCGGAAGCTTAAGGTGCGTAATTCACGTGAAGGTCACAGACTGTCAAGCGAGCTTGCTCGTTTGCACCACATGCGCGTTGGATGAGCGTATCTCGTCCCCCATGCGTGTTAGAGAGCACGCTGTGTTGGAATGACCTTACGGGCGGGCCTAGCACATAAAACAAATAGACAGTATGTTCCAGAAAGTCGACCCATACCAGTAACAGCCCACGTCGCTTGGGGCTAGCGGTTGGTAGGAGTGACGGACCCTTCGCATGCTATTTGACATGATCGGGGTCACAGAACTCCTACCAATCACGACGTGTGAGTTGCGGTCTCAACACGGGTAGCGGCCTGCTTAGCTGTTAGGGATTGGAAAGGTTCCGGGCCCCCACTCAGTAGTAGGTGCTTCGCCGTTGTCGATGTGGAGTGACTACTGCTGTATGGGAACCGAGGGTCTGCAGGGTTTTACCGCCCTGTGGGAATCGGCAGATTTGGGAAATTCCCAAATCGCGTTGACCGAGCGTATCTCGGTGCAGGATTCATGCGTAGGCGCATGGATGTAGGAATGTCCTTATGGGTGGGTCCTGCACCTCAAATCAGAGACAGTATGTTTTAGAAAAACCACGAAGTGTGAGTTATGGTATTAATTCGGGCGGCGGCCTGCATAGCCGTCAGGGATAGGAAAGGTCTCAACCCTCACCAAGGGTCAGCGGGGTTCTTGCCAAACCTTGCAGAAATTGGTAGAGCTAAGACTTGTCCAAGCTCGCGTTGGCCGAGCGTATCTCGGCTCCACGCCCGATGGCGGGCCGTGTGGTATAGACTCGTATGGGTGGGCACCGCACGTAAAATCACGGACGCGCCTATTCCAGAAAGTCCGCAGCTACTTCCATTCACCACTACGAAGCCGCTCTATACCTTAATTCCTAGCCATGTCTACATAAATTTATCGTGGAGTTAAATGGAGTATTCATTGGCATACTACCTGCAAATTTTTGTGATTCGTTTACTTGGTTTCCCAAAGACTTGGAAAAATTCAGGAAATCGATTCTTAAAAATAAATTACAATTAATATATCGTAATAAAGATCATATGATTGAGTAAAGGAATGAAAAAACATGTAGAATAATACATTTCATTGATGAATGAAGCTATTACTCTGTAGATTTAAATGTGTTAAATTACTCAACACCCTTTAGATTTAAGAATAAGTTATAAAAAATGCTTTTGCGCATATATTAAAAAAGCGTTTTGCGCATGTGTTGGAAAAAAGCGTTCTGCGCATGCGTTGTAAAATAGCGTTTGGCGCATGCGTTGGAAAAAGAGTTCTGCGTAGAAAAATAGAGTTCTGCGCATGCGATGAAAAAAGCTTTTTGCGCATGCGTTGGAATAGAGCGTTCTGTTCATGCGTTAAAAAAAGTGGGGGTTGCGCATGCGCAATAGAAAAAGCGAGAACTAGAGGCTATATAAGGAGAATATTGAGTTAGATTCTTCATTCGTTTCTGTTCACAGGTTCTAGAAAGTCATCAGCTATGGATCTTAGCAAAATTAATGCAGTAGGCCGCCAAGAAAGTTCCCTGTCTACGAAACCGCTTTCCGACTTGACTCCTGGACATACGTACAATGTGTCAAAAATCTTCAGGGCAGATACTAAATATGGAGCCAGAAATATGGTGAAACTTGGAGGCAAATACAATACGTTTCTACCAGAAAGGCTTGCAACACTGTTGACTACTGATCCTGAAAGCTTGCATAATTTAGAAAAATCTGTTGTCGATAAAAGATTACAATTAAAATACATTGGTGGCATTTACAATCATGTTAAAGTTAAAATTAAGACTTTAATTGTATATGATGATGATGATTCTATAAATAAATGAATAAAACTGATATCTGTTTGTGGTATCATTTAAATAACTCTGTTTTAGTATTCTTATTTAGTTAATATTTTTTAGTTACAAACAGATAAGTATAATATTAATTAGTTATTATTTGATTAGAAATTAGTTATATTTAACGTATTTCATTATTAATTTGCACTAACAATGGCGCGCTATGCGCGCTCTTTTCTTTTACATATGTCCTGGTAAAGACCCTCGGTTAAAAAGAAACTGAGTTTCGCCGTTTCTCTATTACTCTCTCTCTCTCTCTCTCTCTCTCTCTCTCTCTCTCACACATTTAAATTTGACATTTTACCTAAAATTTTACCTCATTATACTAATATTTTTCAAATTTAATAGTACATTATGATACAAGTGCGGTAATTTGGCGATTCCTAGAGTGCGAGGTTTACAACACGAGCCGAAGGCGAGTGTGGTAGCTCACACTCTTAGGAATCGCCAAATACTTACTTTCCGTATAGTGTGCGAAAAATCTTATTTCTAAACACAAACAATAGACCTCCTGCTAGGAGATTCGTTCGTCCGAACGAACCCTTGCATAATGAGGGTTAATAGCTTTAGGAAAAGAGGCGAAGATTTCGAACTTTAATGAAAAAAAGAGAAAATTTGCCTTTCTCTTTCTCATTACCAGCAAAAATATTTGCTTCTCACTCTCTCCAAAGAGACGCATTACTTTCTAACGGCCCTTCCTAACTCAAAATCTAACGGTCCTTGGTAACTCATTTGCATATAACTTCTTTCTTAGTAAGGACTATTAATGAAAGCATTAAAAGCATTTGGCAAAAAAAGTATTAGGTATAAAAAGCATTAAAAGCATTAGTTTGAAAAAGTATTAAAAGCATTACTTGAAAAAAAGCGTATATTGAAAATAAAAATAAAGAGTTTGAAGTGACATGCTTAAATATATAAATACAATACTGTAAATTTTGTTACAAATAAAAAAAGTATAAAGCTAATAACATTTACATATAAACATGCACATTTACACACATTTACATATAGACATATAAATAAAAAGAAAAATATTTTTTTTACAGAAAAAAGTATGAAAAAACTGAAAATATTTACACATATATACATTTACATACACATTTACACATATACATATGAATAAAAAAAATATATTTTTTTACAGAAAAAGGTATGAAAAGACTGAAAATATTAACACATATACATTCACACATACACATTTACATATAATGTAAAAAACTAAAAAAAAGTTGAATTAAAAAAGAATAAAGTATATAATTGTTTTTAAAAAAATCCAAATGAGATCAAATTATGCTAGAGATGATTTAAAAAATGTATAAATGTATAAAAAAAACAAAAGTCAACGTTTTATCCCTCGCATAATTTGATCTCTGATGCCTGACAATGTCTAGTTTGCAATTTAATAATTAGTTTTATACTACAGCACTTTTTCACTTTTTAAATTCTTTTTTTTTAATGATACATTTTGATTACTGATTTTGGTTACCAACTGCTAGACTTTACTTAGAAAATTAATGGAATTTCCAGAATCAAAGATTTAAAATTTAAAATTATATAATTCATATAATTTAATTTATATAAATAAATACCATAAGTTGTTTTTATATTTTTTTAAAATTATATTTAATTGTATTTTAAAAATATTTGTGATTTTCTTTCATTGTTTAATGAAATTAAACAATTATTAGCCTACAATTTCGAAAATTATACCAAGAAAATTTGAAAGACATTCCCACAAAAAAAACATAACTTTTACAGAAAAAGGCAGATATTAAGCTTTGGAGTCTTTGATTTTTATTATGGTCCCTTACAAATCTTACAGCAAAACTTTTTAAAATTTTGTATTTAATGTCTTCTTTTGAATCTAAAGTTAATCAAAAGTCATATTAGTGGATTATAAACTTAAAATATTCAATCAGGAGTAAACGAAAATTAAAAAAAATTAATATGTGCTTAGTTTGTTGTTTTGCGGAAATTAAGCAATATTTCAGTTTTTCACAAAACCCGTCTAGTTTTAAATTATACAACTTATACAAAACTCTTTTTGCAAGATGTCTTTTTAGTCTTAAAACTTTTTGATATTTATTAAAGTTAATCATGTCAGGAATTTTTTAGTTTTGTTAGTTTTTAGTTAAAGTTAAGGTTTTTTTGTTAAAACGTTTTTACACTTCGCTTTTGTTAATTTATTCAAAATTTTACGAGGCTTTTTTAGAAGTGAAAGCAAATCTTTTTTTAAAAAAACTCTCCTGTTTATTTGGACTACATGTTTCGACACATTTGTGTCCTCTTCAGGTCAATATATAAACATCTTAAAAATAACGGTTAAGAATTTAAGAACTCACCTCCATTAGGAGGTTTCTTTCTTAACATATATTTACATTTTATATTTTATATTTAAAAACAATAAAACTGTCATTTGACAGTTAAAGGTTATGCCATGATAATATCAAACACTAACGATAAATGAAAAGTCAATAGTCGATAGTCGATGAAAGTTGAAAGTCGATAGTCGATGAAAGTCGATAATCGAAGATTTTAATTAATTTTATGGAAATCTATTTGCTGAATAGTGAAAATATATTTGCTCGATAGTAAAAATATATTAAAATTTGTTTGTGTGTATAAAATATGAGTATGTCTGACTTAACCTTAATATATCATTATTAAAATTAACTGCTGATGAAAGATGTTTTTATATATAAATCATTTCAATATATTTTCGTTTAAATTCATTGCTTTCATAATTTAATATTTTAACTTTTGAAAAATCAAATTCATGTTTATATTCAGTTGCATGACAAGCAATGCCCGTATTTTTCTTTTTGTTTGTAATATCTCGTTCAAGTTCGGTGAGTCTATCTTTTAGATGTCTCTTTGTTTCACCAATATAATTATATCTTATCCACACATTTTTTACAAGGTATTTGATAAGTGATATGTGTTTTTTGTAAAAATATAACTATATCCTTATGATTTTTTAATAAAATAGTTTTTTGTAACGTATTATTAATTGAAAAAACTAAAGTGCAATAAACCTGTCATTTGACAGTTAAAGGTTATGCCATGATAATATCAAACACTAACGATAAATAAAAAGTCAATAGTCAATAGTCGATGAAAGTTGAAAGTCGATAGTGTTTTCTGTATGTACAAAATATGAGTATGTCTGACTTAACCTTAATATATCATTATGAAAATTAACTGCTGATAAAAGATGTTTTTGTATATAAATCCTTTCAATACATTTTCGTTTAAATTCATTGCTTTCATAATTCAATATTTTAACTTATAGATGAATTATGTGTTTTTTGTAAAAATGGAACTATATCCTTATAATTTTTTAATAAAATATTTTTTTGTAACGTATTATTAAGGTTTTTTTATTATATATAAATGAAAAATATATTATTCGTTGATTTCAATGCTATGAACGTTGAAATTCTAAGTAACAAATTTTTTTTCTTCAACCTAGAAGTGTCAGACTGATTTGTAAGGCCCTGAATATGTTACTTTCGTATGTCTCAACTATTTAAAAAAAACTTATTTATTTTTGGTAGCTTTCATCTCAAATATTTTGTAAGCAAAAAAATGTTGTTTACTTTCTTTTTTACAGTCAGCGCACTTATATATTTTTTCCGGTTGTTTCAAAATTGTGTAATTTCTTAATTTTTGGAAGTTCAGGACATCGTCGGATAGCTTTTCTTGTCCTAATTGAACTTGTACAATTAACAAATAAAAAATTATGCTTAACGACTATATTATTTTATAATAAATCAGAGAAGATATCGATTTATCCAAGTCAATGTAAAAAAACACAACAAAACCTTCTTTTTTTTAAGTTTACGTTTCGACAGCTCAGTTATACTTATCAGAAACAGTAAATCAATTTATTGTTTTTTAATTAATATAACAAAATATATGACAAAAAAGGTTAAGTAAAACAAAAGTAAAAGTATTTTAAAGTTATTTACCAAGTGATAAATTCATACTGCTATTCAAACTATATTATTTTATTTTTGCTACCTTACCATTTTTTCCACTTTTGTCCATGACCTTCTTCAGAAACCTTATTTATTAGGAAAACTGCAGCATGGCACATTTTGTGGATTAAAGTGTCGCGCAATCTTCTGGTGAATTCAGAATCAAATAAAATTCATTAGTTTAAAACAGTTTTTTATTATTGTACATTTTTCAATAATCTAATTAAAAATACCTTTGTTGATAATTTAATCGAACAAGACATTTCAAATTTTCTTTTTCCACAGCTACCAGCTCTACTACTGAATCTGTTATTCTACACTAAACGAACCATTCCACTTAATTTGTTTTTGAAAATTTGATTATTAAAAATTTTGAACTTTTTCAGAGTTAATTCTTCTTTATTTTCTAAAAAGAATTTTTATATTTCCTTGCTTCCACGTAACTATCCTCCTCCTTAACATTCTCATTCAAACTATGTAAGAAACAACACATCTGCGAGTAATCAATTTACACTTCATATTACCTTACCAATAACAGAATTTTTTTTAAAATTCCTAATCATTAGATATAATCAATATAATTAACTTAAATTTATTGAAGTTTGGAATAATTAAAACTGGCATGCGATTTGATTAATATTAGTTCTAACTAAACAAAAAAAAATAAAGATTCAATCAAATGTACATCGTTTGAATTTTTGATTTATTAAAAATATAAATATTAAATAATAATAATGAGAGAGTATTATAGAAACATTTTAAAAGTAAACGAATCATTGAATTAATAAATTAAATCGAATTTCAAATTTTGAATACTTTGACCAATGAAATTTACAACTACTTGGAATTTAGATGTATAAGATAGAACTAATTTCAGGCCTCATACTCAGTTTTGCAATGAAAAATAGTGTCAAAAGTGGCACAAACTGTTCAAAAAGGTGGCAAAATAGTGGCATATTTTTGTTAACAAATATATATAAATTTATTTATTTATTTAATCTTATGGTTGTAAATAACAAAAGTTAATAATATTACTGCTTTTATTTTATAAAATATATTAAAAATACATTAAATTAAAAAAATATGAAATACTTCATTTACAAAAATTCTTGAATAGTAATATTTTTCTTTCCTATTTTAACTGGACTAATGGGAACATTATCAACCTGCTTATTTTTGAATTTTGTATGGTTTGTGATGTTTTAATAATCTCTAATATTTTAAGGTTTATTTTAAGTCTTAGAATCCTTGTTTTCAATTTTTTCCCCGAAAATTAGAAAATCTTCCCAACTAGTGGATATATTTCGTAGAGTTTGGAAAAATTCCCTGTTTAAAAAAAAATTGGAAATTATTCTTTAAGATTGGAAAAAGTGAAATAGTGAATTTTTTCTGAAAATTCGTAAGTAAATCCCAGGAAATGGTGGAAAAAATTCCAATGTTTTAAGAAAAAATATTTTCATCAAATCATTGGAATTTTTTCCAAAAAATTGGAAAATCGTCTAAATGCGAAGGATTTTTCCCCAAAAGTAAAAAATATGAATCCTAATTCTATATGAAAATATTTCCGTAGTTTAGAAAAATGGACTTATCAAAAAAAAAAATTCGGAAATTAGTCCTAAAGATTAAAAAATTTCCAGAATAATAAAATGGATTTCCTCCTAAAGTTCAGAAACAAATCCTACAATAAACCACAATACGTTTCCTCTTTTTTGGCTTCTGGTTCAGTCTTTCGGTCATTTTCTTCCATCTCAATGAATATAATTTTCTATAATTTTACAATTTCAACCAATTAAATGCCTTTTTTATAATTGAATTCTAATAAAGAATAGGAGAGCAGGCAAATACTTAGAGAGTATTTGTTGTTTAATAGAGTTGTTTAATAGAGACTTATTTACGATCTGAGTTGAAAATAGTGTCTTTACAGGCTTTTTTTTTTAAAAAAAAAGTGTCATTAGTGGCATTTTTTTCAAAATAGTAGCTAAATAGTGGCATTAGCTGAAAAAAGTGGCAAAAAGTGGAAATAGTGGCATGAGTATGAGGCCTGCAATTTAAAGCTTTATGAACTAGATTTATAATCTGGCAAAATTTTAAGAACAAATATTACAACAAACTGTAATTAATTACACAGCCATGCATCGGTTTTGTCGTATGAATGTGACCAAGTGTTTCCAAAAAGATTGTTTGCGCTGAACACGAATCCGAAGTCCAAAATGTTCAATCACGCCAATTTTTAGAAAAATGGGGTTGAAACACCCCAAAAATGAATTTTTGGCAGTTTTTGTAAAATTATTGAGCTAAAACTGTATGTGTCAAAAATTTCGCTATTATGAAAAATTGATGTCTGAAGTATGTGCCCTTTCAAATGAACTATAGGGGAAATAGATTGCATCAACCCTTAAGTTAGGGGGTATGTATAAATCTAGAGGTCTTTTGAAAAAGGCCGTTACTATGCGTACAAAAGATCTGTGCGAATAGCCAGACCAAGGTGGAACGGCTATTCGTACAGAAAAATCAAACCCTTTGGTTTTGGTTATGAAAAATCATAATAAAATTGTTGGAAATGCTGAAGGGGAGTTCTTGTGTCACATGCAGTGGTTTTTAACCAAAATATACCCGTCTAACATTAATTTTCACAAAAAGAAAGATTTTGATAACTTTCTGTACGAATATACAGACCACATACAATGTGCTATTCGTACTTATACAAGCAATTTTCTGATTGGTCGAGAATTGCATTACGAATTAATGACTGGACGAGATTTTCTATACGAATAGACATTTCGTTTGAAAAAACTAAAAAATAACACAGCCACACAAAAAAAATAAAGTTCCCTGACCTGGGTAAGAGACACACATTTTTCTATGTATTTTGATGCGCTGAATCCGAATCCGTCATTAGAATTGGTCCATCAGATCAAGTTTTGACCCTAACCTCAAAATTAATAAAATGACACTTTTTGAACATTAGAATTTGAACTCGACTTAACTTTAATACATGCCTAGAACCAGTAGAAAGCTTGAACTATTACCTTTAAAATGCCTTTTTAGAAATTGTTCTGCGATGATTTTTAACGAAGTTATGATGTTTTACTTAAAATATGACTTTTTTCCATATGTTAAAAACACATCTATTATTGATGTGTTATTGTGTAATGGAAAAAAATGATTTTAAGTAAAACATCATAACTTCGTTAAAAATCATCGTAGAACAATTTCTAAAAAGGCATTTTAAAGGTAATAGTTCAAGCTTTCTATTGGTCCTAGGCATGTACTAAAGTTAAGTCGAGTTCAAATTCTAATGATCAAAAAGTGTCATTTTATTAATTTTAAGGATAGGGTCAAAACTTGATCTGATGGACCAATTTTGATGACGGAATCGGATTCAGCGCATCAAAATACATAGAAAAATGTGTGTCTGTTACCCAGGTCAGGGAACTTTATTTTTTTTTGTGTGGCTGTGTAATCACTCAAGTGCAATGCACCGATTTTCTTCAAACTAGGTAAACTATTAAAATAGCGTAAAATATTTTACACGTATTGTTTTGTATATGCTTGTTTTTAGTTTTAATGGTAGCAACACTGATTTCATCCCTTAAACCTTAAAAGGGTGTTTTCTTCCATTTAATACTTTCACACCCAAGCAAAATTGAGCAATTAAGGACGATCGATGGACAAATCCGACAGTGTGTGTAAAAGACTTTCCTCTGCTGTGCTGAAAATTTGCACCTTGACAATTTATTTAAAATAAAAACCTAACACTTTTCACAAAATCGTTCTGGTTGACAAAATCGTAGGTAATATGGAATTTAAAAATTATAAGTTTTCCACAATTTGATGTTTTCACGAGAAGAAACATGAAAAACAACAATAAAACTGACAGACTTGCTGCAGAAAGTGGCCGCTTACGTCACACGTATATCGGTACCTCCGAGCAAAAAAAACCACTCTCGCTTTATAAGCCTAAAAACTTCTCTCTGACGTCTAAAGCAACCACTCTTAAAATGAACGTCAAAAATCCACACTTTGTTTTTCAAATTTTTCCAGGAAACTAATTTCTAAAGTTTTAGAAACTTAAAAAATTCAAAATCTCAATACAATATTGTATAGATTGGTGCATATTAAAGTTAGTCTATTTCAAATGCTGTTTTGATTTTAAGGACGATCTATGCACGGGAAAAACTTTTAGACAGACGTTGCGCCATAGAATGCGCAACTGCTGTCTGTTTACTATGTTAAACTGCTGCCCAACTTCGGGACGTCTGTTTTCTAACTTTGGGACCTCTGGTGTCCAATAGAGGCGCATGAGCCGTCCAGGCATCGTCTATCAATGTTTATTGGGTAGGAGCTGCCCAAAAAATGGACTGCTGGAATCCAGAAAATGAGCAGCTGTTACACATAACCTATAGTGCAACCGCTGTACTATAGGTTAGTACGCTTAGTGAACAATATTTTTTCCCGTGTAGACAAATCCGACAGTGTTTGTCAAAAACTTTCCTCTCCTTTGATAAAGATTTTCACTTTGGCAATTTATTTAAAAAAAACCAAACACTTTTTCCACGAAATTGCTCTGGTTGACAAAATCGTAGGTAATAAGGAATTAAAAAATTATAACTTTTCCACGATTGGATGTTTCCAAGAGCAGAAAAAACGAAAACGGGAATAAAACTGACAGACTTGCTACAGAAAATGGCCGCGACATGTCACCCGTGTCTCTTCAGATATACGTGTTACGTATGGCGGACATTTTCTATAGAAAGTCTGTTAGTTTTATTCCCGTTTTCGATTTTTCTGCTCTTGGAAACATCCAATCGTTGAAAAGTTATAATTTTTAAATTCCTTATTACCTACGATTTTGTCAAACAGAGCAATTTCGTGGATAAAGTGTTTGGTTTTTTTAAAATAAATTGTCAAAGTGCAAATATTCACCAAATGAGAGGAAAGTCTTTGACAAACTTTGGCGGATTTATCCATCGATCGTCCTTAAAAAAAAAAATAAAGTGGTTCTTATAGTTTTTGGTTTCTTATAGTTTTCAGTTTCCAAAAATTCAAAATGACGGATCTAATGAGGAAAAAGGATTTTTTAAAAACTGCTTAGAATTACTTGCAATTAGTTAGTTAAAGGTTTTTGGAATCCCTGATTACGAATCTGATGCTAGCTCTTGAAAATTCATATATTGAAATGACTTCAGCCATCAAAACTTTAAAATACAGTTGGTTTTTTTGAAACTAAAATATTTAGTTACCAGAGTCGGGATTTCAAACGAATTTAAGCAATTTTTGAAAAATTCTTTTACCATATTGTTCGCCATTTTGGATCCGCCATTTTGTATTTTTAAAAACTAACACCGGATTTGTAATCAGCGACCCCAAAAATTCCTAAATAACCAATTTTAGGCTAATCTAAAGGATTTTTCAATTTTTCGTCCGCCATATTGGATCCGCCATTTTGTATTTTTGAAAATTAACACCGAATTCGTAAACAGCGACCCGAAAAACCCCCGAGCAACCAATTTTAGGTGATTTTAAACACTTCTTCAAAATTCGTCCGACATATTGGATCCGCCATGTTAAATTTACAAAAACTAACACCGAATTCGTAATCAGCGACCTCAGAAACTTCAGGAACCACTTTACTTTTGTTTTTTTAATTGCTCAATTTTGCTTGGGTGTAAAAGTGTTAAAGGGTATTAAACGCCCTTTTAAGGTTTAAGGGATGAAATCAGTATAACTGACATTAAAACTAAAAACAAGAATATACAAAAAAATACGTGTAAGTGATCTTTTTTTTTTGTTTCTTTAAAAGAACTCTAGACATAAATACACCCCCTACCTTAAGTGTTGATGCAATCAATTTCGCCTTTAGCTCATTTGAAAGGGCATACTTAAGGCTTTAATTTCTGATAAGAGCGAAATTTTTTACTCATGCAGTTTTAGCACAATAATTTTTCAAAAACTGCCAAAAACGCATTTTTGGTTGGTTTCAACCTTCTTTTTTAAAAAAAACTTGACGTAATGGAACATTTTGAACATCGGATTCGTGTTTAGCGCAAAAAATCCCTTCGGCAACACTTGATCACATTCATTCGTCGGAGAAAAAGTTTAGATTTGCAGGGCTTTGATATTATTGGCTACAATTTAATTAACTCAAATGTTTTATTACGATCAACAATTTTCAATTATTGAAGAAATTTTTTTAAAAAAAAGGCAAGTCTGATTTGTAAATTTTAATTTCATTAGTAATAAATATAAAATAACTATATAACTCAAGGGAGTACCTAGAGAAGGATTTTGGTAAGGGTTTTATATGAGATAAAGAGAGATCGCACTATAATGCTATTTCTTTCTTTCTCATTAAAACTGGCTCCCTAGGGAGCCCCAACGTAGTTACGCCTATGATATAACTATATATTATGATGGATAATATTTACAGTTTACTTTCAACAGTAATGAGTTCATTTGATTTGCTAATATCTACTTTTCTAAACTTCAAATAAACTGCGGAAAACAGAGTTAAAACAAATGAATGTACAGGTAAGAGAGTGTTGCAACTTTGTTTGTGTGAGTACCGGGCTAAATTTTTATTTAAAACAAATGATGGTTGAATCGAATTTAGGGGGATGGTGACTTTCATTTGTTTTATTCGTCAACACGAATAAAAAAAACTCGCTAATCTCTTCAGAGTTTTCATCATGAACGCTGGGATGTAAATTTCAATTCTTTAAAATGAAACCGTTACCGGAGTAACGGCCGAGTTCACAGCCGAGGATACCAAGAGTTCCAAAACCAATAAAGAGACTAGAAGTTTTAGAAGACTTTTAGAAGACATTTTAGAATTCAAAAAGGTAAAGAAACTCTAAAAAAAGATGGGATATTTTATTAATAAGTGCAAAATATATTCAGTTTTTAAAATCAATTAAAACATTTCTTAATTTAAAAAGTATACTTACATTAAAATTCCATAATCAATTTATCAAAAAAAAGTGAAAAAAGTGTGACTTGAAATTTTTGATAAACAGGAATTCAGACAAATAAATAAATAAATAAATGAAAAAAGAAATAAATTTATAAATTAAACTTCAAATTTAATTTAAAAGTAATAAACTCGCTTTTATTTCTTTAAGGGGTTAGTCGCAGTCATAAATTTCACAAAATCGATTTTTTTTGTTTAACATTTCGTCGCTTGGAAGAACTCTGCCATTTCGATAAAGCTCTGAAAACAAATCCAACTCGCAAGAGCTCAGAAATCTGCACCATTAACATTTGAAGAAAGTGAAATTTCGGAATTGCAGATTTTGTTTTTAAATTTAGATTGGCAACGCGAAAGATTTTTATTAGGTTAAGAATGTCTGTATTAAAAAACAAGCTCAGGTGATTTAAAAAATTTAAAAATTAAAATAAATTTACAATTATGTCTTAGTATTGATCACATGAGCTTGTCTTTTATACTAACATTCTTAACCTAATAAAAATCTTTCGCCGTGACAACCTAAATTTAAAAAAAAAAATATGTCAATTCCAAAATGGCACTTTCTTCAAATGTTATTTAGAATGGCGCAGTTTTCAGAGCTCTTGCGAGTTGGTTTTGTTTTCAGAGCTTTAACGAAATGGCAAAGTTTTGCCATAAAATGGCGATTTTATGAAAATACGTCATCTGGAAAATGTCCTCCCAAAGTTTGGAATCAATTCAACAAAAATTGAGGGAGTAAGTAAGTTCTTTGTTGAGTCGCGCAATAGGTTTTTAAACTAAACTTGAAACTTTTAACGTGTTTTTCTCGAAACCATGTTTTTGAAGGCGGTGACCACGATTACTCAAGAACAGCTTGACCGAATTACTCTATATTGTGCACAGGATCTCCAAGCTGCAATGCATTTAAATTCTGTTGTATGTACATGCATAAACTTTACATGTGTTAGTTTAAAATCTGGTACGCAGTTATTCACAATCATCGTATACCAGCCCTTAAACTAACACATGTAAAGTTTGTGCGTGAACCCACACCAGAATGTGAATGTGTTTGTGGGGCGGATTATCGACTCCCCAATAAATCAGAAAGCCCCCCAACTTCTGCGTGTTAAGGGAATAAATAAATGAGACTTTATTTAAATAGTCACTTTATAATTTATTCAGTCTAAATTTCAGACTAGATTTGATCGTGGTTTCCACCTGACTACTTGACTCGCGACGAATATCCGCACAAAGCAAAGAAGGAACAATCATGCATCGCACACATCGCAATCATAAGAGAGAGAAACGGTCTCGTCGTTCTGTCCTTTTCTAAGGTGCGAGCGAGAACGCTCTTACAAAATCTTAGGAACAGAAATCTACCTCAAACTCCCCACAGTACTCCCCCCCAAGTGCAACGATACCATGTCAAAAAATAGAAAAAATAAAAAAATAAAATAAACAAATGCACTTGCTATTCGTGCAAGGAAGAAACAAATTGTTTTATAAATTTTAATAAAGGGAGCTTGTTTAGCATAACATTATGGGGTCGAGAAGTCAAGAAATTTAACAGTTTAAAAAACGAATTTGTGAATAAAAAACCACTAAGTGACTAAATGAAATGCACGTTTAACATTAGTATTAGATAATGTCATTGTCAAAAAGATTTAACAAGATATGTTAGAAGATTATAAAAGATACATATAAAAAATATAATTTTCACGCGTGATTAAAAACAAAGGGAAATAAAGTCCCATATAACTTAATGATGAGCTCATCTTTTAGAATTCTATTTTTTATTTTCCGCAGCTAATTTTTTCTTGTTAACATATGTGCGAAAAATTTTATTTGGTACGACATCAGTCTTATCACGACTACTCGGTTGCGAAGGCAACCGAGGGTTGTGGTTAACATAACTAAAATTGGTACCAGCGTCGAAATCGTTATTTAAAAAATAAGCTGGTTTCACGTTCTCGACGCTTACGTGTTTTTTGACACCATTAAAGTCTATTTCATAAACTCGGTCAGAAACTCGATTTAGGACCTTGTGGGGACCTGAATAAGGACATTCCAAGGATTTCTTGATAGGACTACATTTTAAAAACACATGAGAACAAGTTGCTAAATTTTTCGATACAAAAATTTTGCGTTTATGCCGGTGTTCGACCGGAACTGGTTTAACAACACGCATCTGTTCTCTAAATTCCTCCAAAAAGAAGTGTCTCTCCTCAGAAAAACTTTCGGGCAAAACGAATTCACCGGGAACTCTTAGAGTGGTGCCGAACTGATATTCGGCCGGTGATGCGCCCGAGTCTAGGACATTGGTCCGCAAACCAAGCATTACAGTTGGAAGAGTAAGAACCCAATCGCTGTTCGATTGACACATAAGAGCGGCTTTCAACTGGCGATGCCAGCGTTCAATAAGCCCATTCGATGCAGGATGGTAAGGAGTCGTCCTGATCCTGCGAGCGCCTACGAGATTCAACAAGGAAGTAAAAATTTGAGAACCAAATTGACCACCCTGGTCAGAAGATACAATTTCCGGACTTCCGTAACGTGAAATCCACGCACTGACGAAAGCTCGATAAATAGTTATAGCTTCGATGTCCTTGAGAGGGACAGCCTCTGGCCATCGCGAAAATCGATCGATCATCGTTAATAAATAGCGATAACCATCACGAACTGGAAGCGGGCCAACTATGTCCACGTGGACATGGCGAAAACGGCCGTTAGGGGCTACAAAATGAGAAGGTAATAAAGTCGTGTGTCTAGAAACTTTTGCCTTTTGACACTTCAAACAGACTCTGCACCACTCCTTGATTTCCTTATTCATTCGAGGCCACACGTAACGTTTACGTATTATTTGGTCAGTGACCTTTCCTCCTGGATGAGATAAATCATGGAATAAATGAAAAATGCGCTCTCGGAAAATTTTTGGAATGAATGGACGTAACGTGTCACCTGAGGTATCGCAAAAAAGAGAGGTTTGATCAGGACCCCACGCGAACTTTTTCAGGATTAACGAACTACTGTTGTCCCTAACGAGGAGCTTCAGTTCTTCGTCGTCTTCCTGAGCTTGCGCAAGCTCGGGAAGACTGAATTCTGTAGGCAGAACTACAGCATCTACTCGTGATAGGTAATCCGCAACGACATTTTCTTTACCAGGAAGGTGCTCGATTATATTTGTGAATTGGGAAAGAAAGGAAATTTGCCTCTGTTGGCGAGGCGACGCTTTCTCAGAATTCTTTTGAAAAACGAAAATCAAGGGTTTATGATCTGTGCAGATCTTAAAATGATGCCCTTCTAAAAAGTAGCGAAAGTATTCAACAGCTTTATAAATTGCCGTAAGCTCACGGTCGTACGCGCTATATTTCATCTGAGCCGGAGAAAATTTTCTCGAGAAAAATGCTAAGGGCCTCCATGAGCCATCCAATAATTGTTCCAAAGACGCTCCCATGCCCTTATCGGAGGCATCCGTGACAAGGCGAGTAGGGGCGTCGATAGAAGGATGTGCGAGCATGGTAACTCTCTGTAGTTCCTCTTTAATATTTTCAAAAGCCTCCTCGGCGGCTGGAAACCATTCGACCTCTCTCTGGTCGTTTTTTCGAGTATCTCTAAGAAAAGAATACAATGGTCCCTGAATTTGGGCCGCATGGTGAAGGCAACGACGATAGAAGTTGACCAGTCCCAAGAAACATCTAAGGTCTTTAATTGTTTTAGGTTTGACAAATTCAGAAATGGCCTTTATTTTCTCGTGAGTCGGTTTGACTCCATTTTGGTCGATCATGTAACCAAGAAATTCAATAGAGGGAACGAAAAATAAACATTTGTCCAAATTTAATCGAAGACCAAGTCTTTTAAGTCTATCAAAAACGATGTTGAGATGCTCCTCGTGCTCTTTGGGATCCGAAGAAGCTACGAGGATGTCATCAACGTAGGCGAAAACAAAGTCTAGATCGCCTAAGGCGCGGAATACAAATCGCTGCAAAGTTTGGCCAGCATTTCGTAGGCCAAATGGCATGCCTAAAAATTCAAAAAGGCCAAAAGGCGTGATTACGGCAGTTTTGGCAACATCATCCGGGTGCACCGGAATCTGGTGATAAGCCGCATGCAAGTCGAGCTTCGAGAAGCACGTTTTGCCTCGAAGATTTGCTGCAAAATCATGCAGAAAAGGGACTGGAAAACGGTCAGGAACCGTTACAGTATTCAGACGACTATAATCGCCGCAAACTCTCCAAGTTCCATCTTTTTTTAACACCATATGTATTGGTGATGCCCAAGGACTAGAGGAAGGTCGACAGACACCTGTCGCTACCATTTCTCCAAATTTGTCCTTTGCTGCCTTCAACTTATCTGGTGCCAAACGTCTGGCACGCTGAGCTAGAGGAGGACCGGATGTCACAATATAGTGATAAACTTCCTGTGAAAGGAATGTTGAAGATTGTGATGGTCCAGTTATCTCAGGAAATTTGCTCAGTATGTGAGAGGCGGGCAGTTTTTTATTAATGGCACTAACGCTATGAATAGTGGCGTTTTTAATAAAACCTTGTGCGTGTGAATTGGTGAGCGTGTCGATCAGTTTTCGTCTTCTTAAATCTGGGATGAGGCCATAGTGATAGAGATAATCGGCTCCAAGTATAGCATAGGGAGTGGACGCGACACGGAATTTCCACGGCATGTAACGCTTAAGACCAAAGTTGGGGATCAGTCTTCGGTCCCCATATGCGTTTATGCGGGAATCATTCACCGCATAAAGCACATATTGAGGCGGAAGACACTTTGTCTTAGCATTGGCCGGTATTAGAGACACGTCCGAACCCGTATCGATAAGAAATATAAGCCCAGATTCTCTATCCTTAACGTGCAATCTTTTGCTAGTGTGCATATCGAGAGTTGAGTCGACATGCAGCGGCGAATCTAGTTTCCCGAAGGTTTTTTACTAACGAAGTTGCAAGGCTTAACGCATTTGTATGCGGATTCGCCAAATTTTTTATGATAATAACAAAGATCATTGTCCTGATTTGAGGACTTTTGATCCCCCTTATTGAACTTGTTAAAACGTTTTTTGTAAAAAGGCCGACCTTGTTGATTAGGACGATTTTGAAAATTAGGGCGATTTTGAAAATTAGGGCGATTTTGAGAATTAGGGCGATTTTGAGAGTTCTGGGAGGCTAAGGCATCGACGCGAAAAGACAGAGCATCAATCTTGCCTAAAAGTTCGTCCATGCCATTTGATGATGAGGCCACGGCAGCACAAGATTGAATGGAATCAGACGCTTCCACGAAGCGATCGGCCATTTCGGCCAATTTTATTAAATCAGTAACCTCACTAACGGCTAGAGTTGCTCTGCAAGCATTAGGAAGTTGATCCAAAAAGACTGCTTTGATGACGTCATCGGAGCATTTACCCTGGCTCAAATTTCGAATTTTGCTAAGCAAAAGTGAGGGTTTTCCCTCGTTGGAGACCTCCCCTTTTAACAGTTGACGTAAGCGGGATTCAGGAGAAATCGAAAAACTAGCAATCAACCTACTTTTAATTTCCGTATAAAGGTTTGCTATTGGAGGTTCAGCCTGAATTAAATCGCTAATGGTCATTACAACCTCAAAGTCTAGAACTGATATGACTGCACCTGCTCGAGCTTTCTCGGAAGAAAGATGAGCATAGTCAAACATGAGTTCCGCTTGAGAAAACCAAATTGCGGGCTCAGATCGATAAAAACCAGGTAGCTTTGGAATGCGATAAGAACTAGCGGCCACATGTCCCAGAGTCGGTACGCCACCCTCGGCCCCCCCCGCATTCGCGTCACCCACGCTATTGTCCGTGGGCATTTTAGAAAAAGTAAATAGAAAAAGAATTAAACTCAAAATAGAAAACGCCCAGATGACTTCAGTGAGCATAAACTAAAATGCCTTTGTCGTACGAAAATGCACTGAGAAGAGAACTTAAAAGTGGAAAGAAAGCAAAAAAGCAAAAATGATAATAATAATAATAATGATAATAATTACAAATCTTCTTGTTGAAGAAACAAAGACGGCTGTCCCGAAATTAAATAGAAACCCGCTCTCTTAAATTTATTTTTATTTATTTATTTTTGTTTTAAATAAAATTTTCAATTCTCAAAAATTCAAAAAAGAATAACCGACATGTTGCAATTATTATTTAGCGTAAACCAAACAAAAGCTCACAAGTGTCCTCGGAATGCCTGTACAAGCTTGTCTATGGTAAGTGAATACGTACAAGACATCATAAATTCAAGGTCAAAACGTTAAAACATCAACGGAAAACACACATATTTTCGGACGAAATAATTTCAATAAATATCAACTGAGCTATCTACGCCTTTTTTTAAAATAAAAAAAAGCACCAAATCTTTGCATAAAAATATAATATGGACGAAAGATATTTAAAATGGTCGCGAATTCATATACTTGAGAGAAAAACTATGTTTTTTTATTTAAAATTAGTCGGTACTTGAAAAACCTTCCTAATTGGAAACCACGGTAAATCAAAATACAATAAATTACTTACGCATAAAATACATGATTTGTTGAACCGACATATTATACGACCTTGGTGCTCCCACGGCGGTAGAGGTTAAATCCAGGAACGAAGTTGTCAGGAAATTAAAAATGTGTGTCCACATCAATAAAAGCACAGCAGCATCTCAATCGGGATTCAAAATTTCCCGAATTATTTCCAATTTGGCTTAGAGATGCTCGTCCGAATGTCAGGCAGAAAACCACTGAAAACTTTTTTCGACTTTAGAAAAAAATGTTGCGAAAAAAAAAATTTTTTAAAAAAAAATGACTCTGGAATCAAGGCAAAGAGTCATTGGAGTGTAATGGGAAATATTTAACCAGGAGGTTGGAGGATATTGAGGAAAGGCGTGCTCCAAAGCGTGGCGTATGACGTTCGTCACGTGGTCCAAATGAATGTTTAAATTTCACCTTAAATTTGAAGAGATGAAAAAAATATGTACAGAACCTGTGTAAGGAACACTTTTCCTGTGTACTGAAACGATCAGGCCTCGAAGAAGGTGCACGATGTCCTCGATAATAATTGATTTCCGGTTTGCAAGAGCGGGCACGTTTTTCTTCATCCAAATTAATATGGTCCTCATAGAATTGTTTCCGTCAAAGAAAATAGCAGCAGGTAAGCAGATCCGTTGGCCAACAGTTTGTAAAAATCACCGCTTAATGTCCAGAGTATTTGCAGACGAAAATAAGGTGTGAAGAAGTATGATGAGCCGGCATGGCGTTACTTCCGCTCGAGCACATGTTCTTGGAAAAAATTTTAATTTCACCAAAACTCACTTTATTAACACTAAGGGGTCACCAATGTGGGGCGGATTATCGACTCCCCAATAAATCAGAAAGCCCCCCAACTTCTGCGTGTTAAGGGAATAAATAAATGAGACTTTATTTAAATAGTCACTTTATAATTTATTCAGTCTAAATTTCAGACTAGATTTGATCGTGGTTTCCACCTGACTACTTGACTCGCGACGAATATCCGCACAAAGCAAAGAAGGAACAATCATGCATCGCACACATCGCAATCATAAGAGAGAGAAACGGTCTCGTCGTTCTGTCCTTTTCTAAGGTGCGAGCGAGAACGCTCTTACAAAATCTTAGGAACAGAAATCTACCTCAAACTCCCCACATGTTGCGGACTCGTGGCGCCGCCACCGGTTGGGCGGAAGAGTTATCCAGTGTTAAACCTCAATGCATTGCAGCTTGGGGACTCTGATTGTGCAGTAGGGTGTCCCAAAAAATAAAAATACTTTTGTTTTCGTCTCACCCCCACAAAACCTTTTATTTTACGTCAAAATAAGTGTACTGTATGTAAAAAAAATTAATTTTAATTTTGACCCATGGTCCAGGGCCTCTGTATCATTTAAAAGTTTAAAATTCAGTTTTCTGAGATGTAAACAAAAAGTAAGTGCCAAAGACTTAAAAATGATAAAAATTTGGATATATACTATAAACTAACAGCTGAACCAAATTAAATTTAATTTTCATTAAGTATCAACTGTTATTTAGTAAATTTTTGTTTAAAAAGTCATCACATCTTTTTTAAACAATAATTAATCAATATAGTTGATACTTTAAAAAAAGGGCAAGTTTATGTGTTTTAGTAGTTAATTTATATTATTTTATACTAATTTATATAATTTTAAAAGTAGTTCTTACTTACATTTGGTTTACACATGAAAACAAATTTTTTAAGTTTTGATGATTTAGAGACCCTGGACCACGGGTCGAAATTAAAATTAATTTTTTTAACATACCGTATACTTCTTTGACGTAAAATGAAAGGTTTTGTAGGGGTGAGACCAAAGAAAAAAAAATATTATTATATTTTGGGACACCCTATTGTGCAGGCTTCTTTAATATAACAAAAATAATAAATAAATAATAAAAATAATAATAAAATAATAATAATATATAAACATGAAGTCAAAATTTAATACTAAACTAATTTTTATAGATCTCTCTTTTTGTCTTTTCAATTTAGAACTAGCAGTTAAATTTATTCAAGCTTATGTATTTTCAATCAAATTATAAAACTTAAATCTGTAAATATATTTTTAATAAAAATATTTTGTAATCACCCCTCTCATATACTTACAATTAGACCTTAATTCTGTAAGAATTTTTATAACTATATTTAAAAAAATTTAATTTTTAATTATAAAATTTATTCCATAATAGGTATTCATTTTATTTATTTTTTCGAATAAAATTTTGGATTTAAAATTGTCACACAGTGGTAAAATTAAAAATAATTTTTTTTCTGGTTTTTGAATTTTGAATTTTAATTTTCAAATTTTTGCCACAGAATAATTTTATATGCCTTGCTTTAAAGAGTTAATTTTAAAGGAATTGCTTTTTGACTGAAGATTCAAAAAGGATTAACTGAATATCTGCAGAAAATGTGTCTCCGGTAAACAAATTAATTTTTTTATATGACGATGTGACTTTAAAATTAAAAAAACGTGCTTAGATTTCAGGAGTTAATTGGTTACTTTTGAAATATTTAAGAGGGCACGTAGTCACAATGTTCACTTACTTAAATTATTATTTCGTCAAATTTTCATTCTATTGAACATGTATTAGCTCTAATTTTTCTTTTGGAAAAATATTCATTTACAGAAACTGTTTCAGTGTGAGTAAAGATTTCTATTTTTTTTAAGTTATCTAATTTATTAGTGAAATTAAATTTCGTTTCAATAACATTAATTCATTCTAATTTCTTTTTTCACAATTTATTAATCAACAGAATTTGCAGGTCACCAAATTCATATTAAACAGAAATTTCATTTTACAGGATTTCTTTTTAACAGACTTTTTATTTAAAAGAAAGAGAAATTAACCTAATTTTAATGGCGCAGAATTCTTATTTGACATAATTTTAAGTGATTTAAAATTTTAAATGACAGAACATCCAGTTTATCAATTCTTGATTTGTCCAAATTTGTAATTGCATGAATTGATATTTGATAGAACTCTTAAAATACGCTTTTCCCATTTACATTCATCAGAATGATATCGCGCGAATTTTGAAACTGACAAATCAGAAATGATCAATAAAATTATGATTTGTCAATTTTATAATTCGCGGCAAATCTTTCTGTCTAATTTTTGTTCACATTTACAATTTCGGACAAATGGAAATTCTTTGTTTTAACATTTCTATCAAATATCATTTAGCGCAATCATAAAATTGTACAAATAAATATTTGATAACCTGGATTTTCCGCCATTTGAAAATTTGATTTACTTAAAATTATATCACATTAGAACTCAGTTTAAGGCCGTTGGAGACACAGAGTCCGCAGAGAATCTGTAGGGGGGAGCAGTGGTTCTCAAAGACTGTCCCCATGCGTTTTGAAGACTTAGGAATTTTTCGCGACAAAGTCCAACACTTTTCCCACAAAAGAACATCGTACTGCAAATTCTATTGAAATAAAGATTCAGAAAAATACTTACTTTTGATAAATCAAGTATTTCCTGAGCTTTAGTGTCTCGAGGAAATTCGTGTGATGAAAACAACCTCCAATGATGTTCCATGTTTGGCAATTTTTTCCAATAAAACCAGACACTTTTTCCGAAAATGAAAATCGTAGTGAAAATTTAAATTTAATTAGCACTTTTTCACTTATTTTGTTTTTGGCATTTGAGTTTTTAAACCGCGTCAATCTCTCGAGGAAATACAAAATCACTTGACACTTCACTCACTGATTCCCACTTTGACAATTTTTTTCGGCAAAACCAGACACTTTTTCCGAAAATGAAAATCGTAGTGAAAATTTAAATTTAATTATCACTTTTTCACTTATTTTGTTTTTGGCATTTGAGTTTTTAAATCGCGTCAATCTCTCGAGGAAATACAAAATCACTTGACACTTCACTCACTGATTCCCACTTTGACAATTTTTTTCGGCAAAACCAGACACTTTTTCCGAAAATGAAAATCGTAGTGAAAATTTAAATTTAATTAGCACTTTTTCACTTTTTTTGTTTTTGGTATTTGAGTTTTTAAATCGCGTCAATCTCTCGAGAAAAGTAAATTTTTTTCAATTTCATCAATGAAAATGTCAAACAATGTAGCAGAATATAGTTTGTCGTGCGCTGTTCTGATACGGCATTTTCGGGTACTATAATTCACACGGCGCCGCCTTTGAAATTATAGACAGGCGTACATTATATTCATTATAATAATCAACCTATTTATAAAATTCAATGTTTAGATATTAATTGTAAAAATTTAATATAAAAAATTAATGTCAAGTTCCAAACATAATTTTGCTAACTTTGTACAAAAAATAAAAGTTGTTTGTTATTTGAAGTGTAATTAGCTCTATTGAAAAGACGCATTTAAAATAATTTAAACCATTCAAATGCAACAAGTACATTATTTATTGTAAATCATGCATTAATAATTTCTAAACAATTTAAATATTTTTTAAAATCTAAGAGTTGAAGGAAAAATAGTAGAGCTTATTTAGTTTATCAGAAGAATGCAACCCGACTTACAGAGGAGATGGGAAATAGATATTGTATAGGAACTGAAATAAGTGTTTCTTTTAATTTTTTAAAATTAAATAAACAGAGCATTCGATAAATATTTTATACATAACGTAATAATTAAAGAAATAATTAAAACGCAAGAAAGGACTAAAAAAATAGTGTAATATCAAAAAAATTAAATGAACAGGAAGAAAATGGAGAAATGTTTTTTTCTTAATCTAACAAACTGTAAAAAATGTAAAAAGTAAAAAAGAATAAGTAAGTAAGTTTGTAAAAAAACTCTCAAGAAATAGACAAGATGTGAAAAGAAATTGAATAAATTTACAAAAAAATAAGTGTATTTACTTTTAAAAGTATAGAAATAATTATTAAAATTAACGTAATAAAAAGTTTAATGAATGTATAAATAAGAAAACTGTGTAATATAATATTAAATAATTTTTATAAAAAGAAGAAAATTAAAGAAAATCCTAAAAAGAACAGAGACAAATACCAAAAAAAAAATATCAAAAATACCTAAACGGAGAAAAAATTTTAAAAATGTTGTAAAAATAATAAATTATAATATAAAAATGAAAGTAAAATCTCTTAAAAATCTTGTAAGAATATTACCAAAGGAAGGATTATTGTGAATATGGAAATTAATTAATATTATTGAATTGAGATGCATTGAAATTTAAATTAATTTAAATTTAAAAGTTGGTACAAATTGGAATATGAGTTCATTGATGTTTGGAATTTATATAACTTTTAATGACTTGAAGATATACAAATCTAATATTATTTTTTGATAACTTGATACCAAAAATTTGTAAATTGTAGGTATTTTGATCATCTGTATTAATACAATTTTTTAAATTTTATAACGAATAAAATATTAAAATTTTCAAGATTTATCCACAAATTTCTGTTTTTTTTATGATTTGCGATACTTTACATGCAATATTGGACATCCGGAGAATTGAAAAGTTTTTTTTCCATTTAAATCAATAACAGCCCTGTTTATAGATTACATTTATTTTATTTATTTCAAGCAATCTATACATATATATCTTTGATGAATAAGTTGATCTCTGTTTCCGAACTTCTATGTAAGTCGGGTTGCCTTCTTTCTCTGCACTAAATAAACCATAAGGATTTATGATGTAACTCTTAGTATTTGAGAAATAATTTAGCAAAAAAAAAGATAAAATTTTTTCCTACATAAATTAAATTTTTCTACTAATGTCGTGGAAAAAGTTTTGTAAAATGTGAATTTTTTACTTTCACGATAGGTTAATCGTTCTTATTGGTCTAATTTGTTAAATATTTAATAACTTCGTCATGTTATCAAATATTTAACAAATTTAGATCAGAAATAAGAAACTTTGTGCTTACTGACCGAAGCAAAAATTAAACTTTTCTACAAATGTCGTGGAAAAAATTTTGTAAACTGCGAATGTTGCACTTTCTTGAAAGCTAAATCGTTTTTATAGATCTTTTTTGTTAAATATTTAATAACTTGGGCATGTTAACAAATATTTTTGAAATTTAACTGTCATGTTTAGAATTTTCATCTGCATTGGTCGAATTTGAGACAGTTTTTTCTGAAAATGTTGTCAATAAATTGTATATATTTTATGCTACACAGATAAATGTATATCTCTTTTTTTATAAGAAAAAAACGTGGTTTAAAAAATGTATGATTTAAAATTAAATAAGTAAATATAATTTATTTACCAAGTAGTTTCTTACATTTTATTTTTAAAAGATATGTAGTTTAATCTAATATCATTTTTGAACTAATTTATTTTATTTTTAAAACATTCAATATATTAAAAAAAAATTATATAATATTTATATTATGTAACAAAAATTCTCCCTTTTATTTTGAAGAAATAAGAAATTTACTTTAATACTTGTTTTAGAACATTATTAATTTGTTTATTATATTTAATATTGTAATAAAGAATTGCTTAATTTAAAATTAACAAATTAAAATTTATGTAGGAAAAAATTTTATCTTTTTTTTTGCTAAATTATTTCTCAAATACTAAGAGTTACATCATAAATCCTTATGGTTTATTTAGTGCAGAGAAAGAAGGCAACCCGACTTACATAGAAGTTCGGAAACAGAGATCAAATTATTCATCAAAGATATATGTATAGATTGCTTGAAATAAATAAAATAAATGTAATCTATAAACAGGGCTGTTATTGATTTAAATGGAAAAAAAACTTTTCAATTCTCCGGATGTCCAATATTGCATGTAAAGTATCGCAAATCATAAAAAAAACAGAAATTTGTGGATAAATCTTGAAAATTTTAATATTTTATTCGTTATAAAATTTAAAAAATTGTAGTAATACAGATGATCAAAATACCTACAACTTACAAATTTTTGGTATCAAGTTATCAAAAAATAATATTAGATTTGTATATCTTCAAGTCATTAAAAGTTATATAAATTCCAAACGTCAATGAACTCATATTCCAATTTGTACCAACTTTTAAATTTAAATTAATTTAAATTTCAATGCATCTTAATTCAATAATATTAATTAATTTCCATATTCACAATAATCCTTCCTTTGGTAATATTCTTACATGATTTTTAAGAGATTTTACTTTCATTTTTATATTATAATTTATTATTTTTACAACATTTTTAAAATTTTTTCTCCGTTTAGGTATTTTTGATATTTTTTTTTTGGTATTTGTCTCTGTTCTTTTTAGGATTTTCTTTAATTTTCTTCTTTTTATAAAAATTATTTAATATTATATTACACAGTTTTCTTATTTATACATTCATTAAACTTTTTATTACGTTAATTTTAATAATTATTTCTATACTTTTAAAAGTAAATACACTTATTTTTTTGTAAATTTATTCAATTTCTTTTCACATCTTGTCTATTTCTTGAGAGTTTTTTTACAAACTTACTTACTTATTCTTTTTTACTTTTTACATTTTTTACAGTTTGTTAGATTAAGAAAAAAACATTTCTCCATTTTCTTCCTGTTCATTTAATTTTTTTGATATTACACTATTTTTTTAGTCCTTTCTTGCGTTTTAATTATTTCTTTAATTTTTACGTTATGTATAAAATATTTATCGAATGCTCTGTTTATTTAATTTTAAAAAATTAAAAGAAACACTTATTTCAGTTCCTATACAATATCTATTTCCCATCTCCTCTGTAAGTCGGGTTGCATTCTTCTGATAAACTAAATAAGCTCTACTATTTTTCCTTCAACTCTTAGATTTTAAAAAATATTTAAATTGTTTAGAAATTATTAATGCATGATTTACAATAAATAATGTACTTGTTGCATTTGAATGGTTTAAATTATTTTAAATGCGTCTTTTCAATAGAGCTAATTACACTTCAAATAACAAACAACTTTTATTTTTTGTACAAAGTTAGCAAAATTATGTTTGGAACTTGACATTAATTTTTTATATTAAATTTTTACAATTAATATCTAAACATTGAATTTTATAAATAGGTTGATTAATATAATGAATATAATGTACGCCTGTCTATAATTTCAAAGGCGGCGCCGTGTGAATTATAGTACCCGAAAATGCCGTATCAGAACAGCGCACGACAAACTATATTCTGCTACATTGTTTGACATTTTCATTGATGAAATTGAAAAAAATTTACTTTTCTCGAGAGATTGACGCGATTTAAAAACTCAAATACCAAAAACAAAAAAAGTGAAAAAGTGCTAATTAAATTTAAATTTTCACTACGATTTTCATTTTCGGAAAAAGTGTCTGGTTTTGCCGAAAAAAATTGTCAAAGTGGGAATCAGTGAGTGAAGTGTCAAGTGATTTTGTATTTCCTCGAGAGATTGACGCGATTTAAAAACTCAAATACCAAAAACAAAATAAGTGATAAAGTGCTAATTAAATTTAAATTTTCACTACGATTTTCATTTTCGGAAAAAGTGTCTGGTTTTGCCGAAAAAAATTGTCAAAGTGGGAATCAGTGAGTGAAGTGTCAAGTGATTTTGTATTTCCTCGAGAGATTGACGCGGTTTAAAAACTCAAATGCCAAAAACAAAATAAGTGAAAAAGTGATAATTAAATTTAAATTTTCACTACGATTTTCATTTTCGGAAAAAGTGTCTGGTTTTGCCGAAAAAAATTGTCAAAGTGGGAATCAGTGAGTGAAGTGTCAAGTGATTTTGTATTTCCTCGAGAGATTGACGCGGTTTAAAAACTCAAATGCCAAAAACAAAATAAGTGAAAAAGTGCTAATTAAATTTAAATTTTCACTACGATTTTCATTTTCGGAAAAAGTGTCTGGTTTTATTGGAAAAAATTGCCAAACATGGAACATCATTGGAGGTTGTTTTCATCACACGAATTTCCTCGAGACACTAAAGCTCAGGAAATACTTGATTTATCAAAAGTAAGTATTTTTCTGAATCTTTATTTCAATAGAGTTTGCAGTACGATGTTCTTTTGTGGGAAAAGTGTTGGACTTTGTCGCGAAAAATTCCTAAGTCTTCAAAACGCATGGGGACAGTCTTTGAGAACCACTGCTCCCCCCTACAGATTCTCTGCCGACTCTGTGTCTCCAACGGCCTTAATCCGACCTGAATCCTTTATCATTTCTTCTGTTTTTCATACTTAACAAACCATTCCAGCCATGGTTCTTTCAAAGTTACCGCTGGACCGGGAAACCGGGAAATGAAAGGAAAAGTTAATAATGATCAGGAATATTAATGTATTTTTTAAAAAAAGTTAAGCCAGTGTAGCCAAATGATGCTATAAGTTTATTTCCACCACGCTTCTTGAACGAGAACGCACTTTTGTTCTGTTGTCCATTATTCTCGCCAGTTTTCAAATTTTTCTTTCAATTATAAAATATTTTCTTAAAATTTCAATTTCATACTTTAATCTTCAATTTATTTCCATATATTTTAATTATTAACATTAATTCTCAATTATTATTTTTTTTAACTTTGAATTGCATTCTTGGTTTTTCATTATTTTATTTAATATTTAATAAATCTCACATTTTCTCAATTATCAATTATTTTCTTGAAATTGAAATACAATTCTTCAATTTCTAATTGATTTCTTCAATTTTCATTTATTTTGTACAATTTTTTCTACAATTTTCATCAGTTTTAAATTGACAATTTATTATTTTTCTTCAATTGTTTTGTTTCAATGCCGATTATTGTTACCAATTTTCGACTTATTTGTCAATTGTTAATTGTTGAACACGAATCTGACAATAGATTTTCAAATCCGTCATTTTGAATGTTTAAAATCTAATGACAGATTCTTGTTCAGCGTCTTCAAAACCTTAATAAAAAAAACTGTAAGCGGATTATATGACATTTTACCCATTTCTGGCTTGGTCGATGATTAAAGATACTTCAAAGGCCCTGCAGTGAGGTTAACATTTTTTTTAGAAGTTTGACGATTGTTTTATCACTAAATAAAACTAAACAAAATTTATTTAATTTAAAAAATCAAGCAAAAAGAAATTAAATTTAAATAAGAAAAACTTCCTTAAATTTTTCAAATTAAATCTCACCTGAAATTCAGAAGAATCACGCAATCCAAAGATTACAATCCAAAAATAGAAATTAAAGAATCTTCTTTTTGACACAAAACAAAACACTAGTTGACATAAACTAAATGAACGGGAGAACAAATTAAATGAATTAATTTAAAATAATACTTTAAATTGAGGGAAAAAGAAATCAGGACTAATTAAATAAAATTTATGGGAATCAAATTCGACGATGTTTATTCTCTGGAAGCTGCCAAACGAAAGAGGTCGAGTCAAGCTCTATCTTCACGACATAAACTTCCATGGTAACCAAAATTATTGATTTTCGATCTTCTTTTATTTCAAACATCTGGACTTTAAATAAAATAAATGAATGACATGCTGGTAGACTAACTTGGTTTTGACTTGAACGTAGCTGAAATAAGTTGAAACAATATATCTTGACAATGATTAAATCAATGATTAAATCAATTCGGTCCAATATATGTTGAATTAACGTTCTTCGTCTTCTAAAATATCTTCAAACAGGCTGACTATTAAGATTCTTAAGTGACAAAATTCAATAAATAAAGTCGCAGCACCAAAATATAAACGATAATTTCAGGGCTTGATAGCTATAGAGGTCCTTGCTTGTAAGTGGCGAGCCAAAGATCGACGATAAACCTTCCCAAAACAATGGATAATTATTGAATTCCACTCGTAAATAAGTTAATCAGGTTTATACAAAGGAACCACATCAAAATCCAGTTAGCATTTTAAAAACCATCCAATAAATTCTGAGGTACGACCAGAAGGATAAATAGATTGTTGGATCAGGAAACAGGGAATTTTGAAAGATTTGTTGATTTTTCGCTAAAAGCCAACATCAATTTTCTCCGAAGTTGCTCCAAAGTCATGAGAAATAAACGAAATTTACAAAATTAGTTCTAACTTAATTTCAAAAGACAATTATTCAATCTTGGAAAATTCGTGCAACTTCCAGAGTTCATTTCTAAAATTTCAAAATAATTAACTTGTGACTTGCAATATTTTGCAACGTTACAACGACGAAGTTGCACTTACGACATATGGCACAAGACTAAACGGTTCCAGAGAAGAGTAGCTGTTGTCTGTTTGAAGAGGGGTAGTAATTGCTGATTGACGGGTGCGCGCTTAATGCACCGAAGTCAAACAAATTAGTTTTCTTGCTAACTGTGAAACATTCTGATTTGTTCGACTACAGTGCTTCGAGCGCGCCTCGGCAAATCATCAATTACCAACCCCCTTCTTTAACGAATAACATTTACAACTCCCGGCAACTGTTCAGTCTTGTGTCATCCGTCGTGAGTGTTAGTTCGTCGCTGTGGAAACATTTTTTTAAAATGTATAAGGAAAACTACGTTAAGTGTTTTGGTTGTTCATGGAGATTGTGACAACGAGAAGACGAGATTCAGTGCTCGTAACTTCCAACTTGTGAATACGAACGAAGTGGATTTAAACGATCATCTCTCTCGTCTTACAATCGCTTAGGATGAAGTTTTGCCTAACACCCTATCTGTTATCATGAAAGTTGGGAAAAAGGATGGATACTAATCATCCTTTAATTAATTATAAGTTAATGAACCTGAACAATCGGCCCCTTTCAGGGCCAACAAATTTTTTTACGTAGCATTTTATTATTTTCACGCATTTAAATTTAATATTGCTGTTGTATAGTACTAACAGAATTTCTTATTTAATATTAAATTTACAAGTGAAGGTTAGTTCTTTCTATCATTCTCGGTTTGAATTTCTTATTAAACGTGACGTTTTTTTATAAAGGTTGGTTAATAAATTTTGTAATAATTTAAATTATAACCACTATAATTCAAATTGTATATTTATCTTTTTCATTTATTTAGTTTTTGGAAACATCAATGCAGGTAATGTATAATGCTACTAAGAATTAATAAATAAAAAAACAATTTAAGCTTTTTTCCCCTTAAAAAAAAATTCTGCAATTTATAAAGTCTAACAATGTAATTTTTCAATACTACGTTCCTGATGGTTAATCACTAATTAAATCACTGGTTTAATCACTATTTCTTTCCAAAATGAATATAATTATCTGTTCAAAATTTCTTGGGGGAGTACATAATCCTGTTTTAAACTTGGTTAAAACCTAGGTTTAAACTTAGGTATTTATCAGGTTCTTTACAGGTTTTCTCTGTAATCAGTACTAGGTTCTTCACCATGCTTTGTCCGGGTTAATATTATGTGGGAGTCCTAAGTACGTCGAAGACGTACACGAGCACGCAAACATCAAGGTAAACAAATTGGAATGTCTTTCTTTCAGTCTTGCTTACTGTATTTTTTATCCCAAAGGCTCAAACGAGGCGCTTTTAGAAACCTGATGACAGGGATTCAATGTCGTTCATTTATTTGATAATATGAAAATGACGTCTATTTTTATCCTAGGAAAAAAATAAAGCATGCGCATGAGCTTCAATATTTTCCTAGGAAAAAAATAAAGCATGCGCATGACCTTAAATTTTTTCCTAGGAAAAAAATAGATGAGATATTCATATGTTTGAATACACATGAGTTAAGCTTGGAGAACTCGAGTTTTCATAGATGGTACAATAAGGAGTGGTGTTGGAAAAATCATTTTTTAACAGTTCTTTAAGTATAGGTAAAGAGTAATAAAAGAACCAAGGTTTTAACTCTCAAGCTTTCCAGTGAACAAGATATTCTACACAATGTGGCATTCGACTTATCAACTTGGGATGCTTTATAGCTAATAGCTTTTCGTTGATTTGATTCACAAACCCCTATAACAAAAATGGTAGTGTACGGAACTTTTCATCGAACCAAAGAGTTATTAGTTTTTTAACTACTCCACCATCTACGCCATGGATCCTATCAGTAGCCATACATACGACTATCGGATCTTTTACACTTTCAGGACCAAAATCTCTCGCACCTTTTACTAAAATATGTAACACCCAAATTCACTAGGATTTGATTCTTCAAATGTAATAGATACGCAAACTCTCGCTAATTTAATATTATTTCACTGATATGTCAAATTTCAATAAACAACTAAATTATTATTAACGATAAATTCTTTCTTTCTTTTGAATACCTACATGTTAAGATTTTAGAAGGATCGAATGCAAAAGATACGAGATTCAAGTGTACCTCTAATAAAGTCTATTGTAACTTTTGAAAAAGTAGAATGCTCTTTTATGTCCATGAAAGAATTGTCAAAGGTGCATAGATCAGCATAGTTGATAGTTTCAGTACTTGATCTTAAGTTCACATCATTTTCGTATTGATAGGCATAAACGTTACCTTTAGAGAAATTTTGCAGGCTAGTCACAGGTTTCTGTAAAAAGAACAACCCTGATAGTTATTGCACCATTTCTATCAGGTAAATTAACATTGAAACCTTGGAAAATTCTTTCTAATTGTCCTCGGAATCTATAGACAAATTTATTTGCATCAGGTTTTTTGTCCCCAAACCATAATCCAACGAGTAGTGTGTTGTCCATATTTTTCTGTCTTAAAAAAGGAGCTCATTTGTGCTTAAAATACAAGAGACAAAGTAAGCCAAACGCTTACTTTGGAGGACGTAAACACAGGCACCCATCCGTGTACCAAGTAAAAGAAATGTTGTTAGGATTAAGCCAAAAGATATTTTGAATCTACTCTTGATAGAATAATCCATCATAAATATACGTGACTTGGAAAGTTAAAAGGAACCTTACGTCAAAAAAATCGATTTTTTTGCTGTTTAGTTTATTCAAAAGAGTGAACTTTTCTCTTTCAGAATCACCTATCATTAAAATAAATCAATTTTTTGACGTAAGGTCCCTTTTAACTTCCCAAGTCTCATATACAAAATGTGAGGTTTTCTTATTCGGACACTATGGCCAGGCGTCATTAAAAGAATCTGAATCTCTATAACAATTTTAACAGTGAGGTGTTTTTGTACAGCAGTCTCATTAAACCAAAAGTAACGTCTGAAACGCGTTAAGCGTTAATCTTTAAAGTCCTTGCTGTAAACAGTGTAAATTAATCACTTCAATGATATCTTCTATACAGGACATATCTAAGTTGTTTCGAAAAAAGAGAACTTAAATCAAAATCATGCTCAGAGCAACTGTCAACGGTGCTTCCGGATATAGAGAAAGATGATGTTGTCAATCGTTATTATTTCGTGAAATTTCTTCGTTGTTTTGTTGCTCAAAGTACTGAGCATTGTCCTGACTTTCAAATTCCTCATTATTTCTCACAAAAAAGTCTTTGTACCCACCATCAAAAGCATTCATATTTTTTATATCTTCGATATTATAATCTTGCATGGCTTCAAATTGATCATTTTCTAATCCGTTATCATCTGATATACTAGAAATTCTGGATTCGTTGCCCACATTACGTTCCTCTTCTATAATTTCACCATCGTCAGAATCGTCGTTAGGTCAATCGCGATTTCTGGAATAAATAGTCAAATAATAGTGAGGAAGGTTATATTTGATCTCTCTCCATTGTTAATAATAAGACAAAGATTTATTGATCCATTAGTTTGTCCCTGGTCTAGGACAAGAAAACATATCTCGTGACAATTTCGCAGCTTGTGATGTTTTAATTTTATAACTTTTTCTTTTCGAGCCTGAAGAGGTCAACGAAATGTTGACGAAACGTTGTCAATAAAGACTTTATGTCTTTTTATTCAATGTGTTAGTGATTTATTTACCTACACAAGTTGGCTCTCATGGATCAATAAATCTTTGTCTTATTATTAGTCAAATAAAAGTATATTATGCATCAAGGGATGGAAGGCCGTGTTTTTTTGCCGAGCACAAATGATCGGAGAATAAAGTGCTGTGTAGAAGGTGGACAACTACTGTGTAACTATATATGTTTTACACGGTTTTTCCGGGCATTGTCGACAATGCCCAAGCTAAGTTGGACAATGTTGATAATAAATAATAAAATTTAATTAATTATTATATTATAGTAAAAAATTATTAGTTCTAAAATCTTCTATTATATTAATGCGATACCGAGAAAACTTCGTTCATCGTCGTACACACTTCAAAGTTCACCTACTTTTTCCAATAGGCAACTTACAATAATGTTCATTTTACCATGTTATTATAGTTTGTAACAATGCGCACTGGCACTATTCGTGTCAAGCATGTTAAACTGAACATTTTTTCATGCACAACATATTGTTGCACATGCGCAGTAGTGCACCACAGCTGTGTAAATGTGCGCACTACAAAACAAACATTTCACATGCACAGTTGTTTTGTATTGATGTTACACATGCGCAATGATGCACAGTGATAGTCACACATGTGCTCTAATTAAATTCAAAAATTACGCATGCTCAGCGTTTTTTTTTTTTTTTTTAAGTCCAACGAAAATTATATACTTTACGCAATGTATATAACTTTTTTGTTAACTTGTTTCTCCATTTGCTTTGACAATTAAATTTTTTTACAGTCATTTTTCTTTGTTATTGTAACAACTGCTTATGTGTATTGTTTATAGGAAAGTACTGCGCATGCGTAACTACCTTTTGGAGCTTTTGCGCATGTATAGGTGATCAACGATGTGTCTATTAAAGTAAAAAGTTTTTCTAATAATTTCTATTACAATAATAAATATTTTTACATACAAGATTATGAAATTAGTTTAAATATTTTTAAGTATTCCTGTCTGTAAGAAACTTCATTAAATTTGTTTAATTTAGTTTAAAATATTTAACATTATTTTAAATAATTCTATAAAATTCAAAATAAAAATTTATAACTATAATATTAATTACAAAAACAAATAAATAATTTCAAAAAATAACATAATAGATTAATTATAAATATATTAATTAATTATTTTTATAATTTATTATTAATTAATATTAAGTATTATTATCATTATTACTGGCAATATTTTTTAAAATAATATCTTTGAAAATACTAGATGTTATTTTTAAAATAAAAAAAATAAAATTTTAAGAATTAATTTTATATTTCTAATAAAAATTTATTATAAATTATAAAAAATTTTTAAAATATATATTATTATAACATAATCTATAATAATAATCCGCAAGATTCATTCATTCATTCATTCATTCGTGTCTGTCCGCACCTGAAGTTTGGCACTTAGATATTTTTTTGTTTTAAATCAGTTACGTTTGAAAAAATGTATATCTTTAAATTAAAATTAGAGTCTACTTTCATAAGAATTAATTTAACTGCAATGTCAGAAATTAAATTAATTAAAATGTAGTTTACCCTAAATTATTGAACTGAAATTTCCATACACTCAAATTTTTAGTAAATTAAATTTTAATTCTATTAATATAAACTAATTTGAAATGTTCTTGTGATTAAATTAATTGATATTTAGATCATTGAAAATTGAGATCATTAAAATTTTGAAATAATTATTTTAAATGCAAATCTAAATTAGTAATTAAGAATCAATATATATTTAAGTTTTAATTTATTGAAGTTTGAATTCATCTAAATTTTTATTGGTTATTAGGCTTTAAATTATCTAAATTTTAATCAATCCATGCGTTTTTATTATTCTGATTATTAATAACTAAACATTTTAACTTTTCACAATTTTAATTTTTTTTGTAAATATAAATTTCACTTCATTTCAAATTCTATAAGATCCAATTTTCATTGATTCAAATTATAGTCTAAATTATTATTTTTAAAATTTGGACTGATTAAAGCTTTAATATACAATGACATTTTTTTGTATAATTAGAAGTTTTTATATAATGGTTAATGTTAAAAATAATTTAAATATGCATTATTAGATTTTGAAAACATGTAAAGTTTATAACAGTTCAAAGTTGAATTAATTAAAATTTTTATTAATTAAAATTTAAAGGAATTTAAAAAAAATTAAATATAAGTCTTATAAGACTTTAAAAAATAAAAAATTGAATTAATTGAAGTTTAAATAAATTTGAGTCAACATTTCGTTGAAACTGTTTTAAGTTTGGATCTATTTTAAATTTGGAAAAATTAAAACTTGAATTGTTAGAACTTTTGAAGGATAGAAATAATTCTTAATAGAAATTTGGAACTATTGAAGTTATTATAAATTATAGAAGTTTGAATACATTTTGTTCAAAAAACTATTTCAACTTTTTGTAATGTATCTATCTACGCTATTTTCTCCTTTTATTTATTTTTCTTATTATTTTTTCTTTTCTAAATATAAAATTGGAAAATTCGTGCTCTTTTAAAACATTTTTTATTTACTTTCACTTATTTGTTTATTTTTTGGAGTCGGCAGCGATTTTAATTTGCATAGAATGAAAGTTATATTTATCTAGAATATTAAGTTTATTAAATTTCAATAACAAATTTCATTAAATTATTTATCTTACTTGTACTTGCAAAAATTTATAGTTGTAAATGACCAGAAACAATTCACTGTTTTTCAATGTTTATGTGACTATTATTTTCAACAGTTTTCAATATACAATTATTCTCTTTAAATTTTATAATTATTCTTTAATTTTTTTAGATATTTTGTTCTGTTGTCGATCATTCTCGACAGATTTAAATTTTTTCTTTTGATTGTCAATTATTTTCCTCATTTCTAAATTATTGTCTTTAATATTTAATTGATTTAGTCATTTTGTAAATTTTCTTTCAATTATCAATTATTATATTGAAATTTCAATACAATTCTTCAATTTTAATTTATTTTCTACAATTTTATCCATAATTTCCATCAGTTTTTAATTGACAAGTATTTTCTTAATATTTTCATTTAATTCTTTAATTTTCAATTTATTTCTTCAATTTTTAATAATTTTCTTCAATTCTCAAATATTTTCTTTAATTTTCAATTATTTTTATCGATTTTCCACTAATTTCTCAATATTCAATAATTCTCGGATTTTTTAAATTACTTTTTTCACTCATCAAAATTGTTTTAAAATTTAAATTCAATTATTATTATTATTATTATTATTATTATTATTATCGTCTTTTTTCTATTACTATTAAGTTTATTTCATTTTAAATTTAATTGTTTAATTATTTTTTTCAATCTTAACTATTTTCTTCGATTTTTAATCCAGTTGTTAAATGTGAAACTATTTCCAACAATTATTCCTTTAATTTTCTTAATTTTTCAATTTGCAATTATTTTCATTAAATTTAATATTTCATGTTTAAATTTTTCAATTATTTTTATCAGTTATTAATCTATTGAAAAAGGAGAAGTAAATGATCTCAGGAAGGTCAAAATTGAATAAAAAATTCAAATTTTTGTTTTTCGTCAAAAAACGACGTTTCGTCGACACAGGTTTGTCGACCTCATCAGGCTAAAACTTTATTAAAAAACACATTATAAATACACTATAAATATACACTATAAATAATTTTTTTGACGAAAAACAAAAATTTGAATTTTTTATTCAATTTTGACCTTCCTGAGATCATTTACTTCTCCTTTTTCAATTTACTAATAATGGAAGGAAACAACGCTTTTTTATCAGTTATTAATCTAGTCATTTTTCAAATTTTTTTTTTAATTGACAGTTATTTTCGTTATTATTCACATATTTTTATCAATTTTTTAATTATTCTCGTCATTTTTCACTTATTTCTTTCAATTATTAATTGTTTTCCGCAATTTTTAATTATTTTCTACAATTTTTTCAATGTTCAATTATTATCTTAAAATTTTATAATTATTCTATGATTTTTTAAATTATTTTGTTCGGTTGTGTATCAATCTAGACATTTTTTTATTTTGTTTTTAATTGTCGAATATTTTAATCATTTTGTAATTTTTGTTCCAGTTATCAATTATTTTTTCCAATTTTAATTTAATTCTTAAATTTTCAATTTATTTCCTCAACTTTTTATTATTTTTTTCAATTTCAATTATTTTTTTCGATAACCAATCCAGTTGTTCAATTTGCAATTATTTCGAACAGTTATATTATAATATTTCAACTATTTTGTTTAAATTTAATATTCATTGTTTAATTTTTAAAACTATTCCTTTCAATTGTGTAACTATGTAGTCATTTTTTGAATTTTCTTTCAACTGTCAATTATTTTCGTCATTTTTCAGATATATTTTTCAATTTCGTAATTTCCATCATTGGAATGTGCAAAAATTTATAGTTTTAAATGAACAACAACAATGGAAAGTTTGTCGCGCGCTTGGGCGCGCGTTAATGTTGCTAGTATATATTATAATTTACTACTTTTTAAATTATTCAATTATCATATTCTTCTAAAAATAGGCCGCAACGACTTAAGGTGAAATAGAATGTATTGACCTAAAAAAAAATTATACATAAATAATAATTAGTTAATAGAAATAAAAAAAAAGGAAAAAGGGTACTAAACATATTTATAGATTTATATATATTTTTAAGAATACACAAAGTAAAAAAATATATAAAAGAAATAAAAAAAACGAGCGAGCGTTAGCGAGCGAGGGTTGTTACGCTAGTTTATATTAAATAAAAAACACGTGTTTCCTTATTTGTCACATAAAATTCGAAAGTATGTTGTAATTGAAAATAATTTTGGAAAATTGTAGAAACGCAATAATAGTCGTCGAAAGTTAATAAAACGATGTTATAAACAGAGTTAATATCATTTACTCTGCAATCGATTTTATAAACGTATTAATTAGACTAATATCAGTGTAAAAAAAGTATAGTTTGCAATCCAGTGTTCATAAATAGAGACTTAATATCACAGTACACTAAACAAAAAGTATGGAGTGAGTAAATTTCACAAGTGCAGCGAAAATCTAATAAACGCAGAAGACGTTTCTGACAATCTCATATTACTTAGCACAGCTGCATCAAAAAATAGCGTTCCTGGGGCACAAGGGTACGAGAAGTGCAATTGAAAAACAGGATGCGACCACCACATCATAAGTGCAAATGTTTTAAGAACATTAAAAAAAGCACCTCGAAATGTCACAATAACACAGGTCTACAAGTTTTTTTTTATTAGATATGGCAGTGGTTTCTGATGTATTTTTGTGAGCTGAACACGATGCCGGGTTCCAAAATTGCGCATCACGTCATGATTTTGAGAAAAGTGGGGGCAAAGACCCCCCAAAACGTGTTTTTGGGGTTTTTCAACATTTTTTTCCTTTTTAACCTGACGTGCTGGAAACTTCAATAAGGTCTTAAATTAAAGCTTGAAATGTGCACTTTAAGATACATATTTGAAAGACCAAAAAAATAGAGGCTTTAGAGAAAAGTAGGGGTAAGGACCTCAAAAAACCCGTTTTTTTTGGGTTTTTCAATATTTTTTTTCTCTTTAACCTGACGTGTTAGAGACTTTAATAAGGTCTTAAATGAAAGCTTAAAAGGTGCACTTTAAGACTCTAACACCTAAGATTAAGAAAAAAAAATATTGGAAAATCGCAAACGGACGTTTTTTGAGATATTTACCCCCACTTTTCTCTAAAGCCCCTATTTTTTTTTGGTCTTTCAAATATGGATCTTAAATTGCACATTTAAAGCTTTCATTTAAGCCCGTATTAAAGTCTCTAGCATGTCAGGTTAAAGAAAAAAAAAATAATCTGTCGTGTAAAAATAAAAAAATCACATATTATTTTCTCTAACATCTCGCGTTGAAAACTCGTGTTTCCACGCACACGCATGCGAGAAAAGAGCAGACGACTACTTTTCACGCACACCTTACCTCGTGAACGCTGTTCTTGAACAGTGCTACCAACTTCGAAAACCCAATATTTTCTAACTCTAATATAATATTGTGTATCCGAACTTGACAGCACTGTTAAAGAGTAGTGTTCATGGGGTAAAGTGCGCGTGGAAAGAGTCCTCTGCTCTTTTCTTGCATGCATGTGCGTAAAAAAACACGAGTTTTTAACACGAGGTGTTAGAGAAAATAGTGTGTGTAGCATGGGCGCAACTAGGGGAATCTCGAGCCGTGTGATTGCCACACGACTCTCGATACCCCTATTTTTGCGCCCTTGCCATACAAATAACTATTCTGGTTGTGAATACCATGGTAAATAACATTGCCCAAAAGGATGAGTGGGCAATGTCGACATTGCCCGTAACATATAAATGCCATATACCAGATTATAAGTGTACATATTTGAGGTGTACTGGGGGATCCCGAAAAGAGGGGTCTCTAGGCGATTGATAGAAGTAACTATGAGTTCATTTAAATTTTGACTGACTAATAATTGACAATCACTTATATTCTTTTATATTAAGGGATTCAATTAAAACGGATTTATTAGTGTTTGTGTCGAGAATAAAGTATAAAACATATCCACGAGCAAAAATTCCCAGGAATTGACCGGGAATCGGTCAGGAATTTCTCCGGAATTTTTGCAGAGTTTTACGGAAACTAAAGAAAATTAACAACCAATAAATGCCTAAACGATGTGGCTCTAAAATATACCCAACTACTAAACTCATGTCTAGGTCATTCCAGATCAACTTTTTGGGGTATCATAACCTAAAATTGGGAAAATCGGTATCTATTATGTACACATCTACGAAACCCATGCCCAGGTCGTCCCAGGGTGACTACCTCGGGAAACATAATCGGAAATTGTGAAAATCGACGTCCAAAAATTATCCAAGTATCTAAGCGATGTCTAGTTTGTCCAATTTATCCCCGGTGCGAATTTTCTGTCGGTCCATGGTTGGCCCAACCATGCAGTAAGTTGTCCCACCTTTGGCTCATAGGTCGGGCCAACCTGTTACATGATCACCATGGCCGACATTGGCTGTCGTCCGTCGGCTACTAAGGTTGGCCCAACTCTTGGTGCTGAAAAAGTTGGCCAACTTTGGATCCCAGAGTTAGACCAACCTTCTATCTCAAGTGCAACATCACGGTTGGCCCAAGGTTAGGACAACTGGAGACTGCTTGAACCAAATTATTCAATTAAGGAAGACACATATATACACTACCGTCGAACATTGTTTTTCCTATCGATTGGAGCGGATAGAAAAAATATAACTGAAATAAAACCACGATATCTGGGTTAAAAATTAAGATAGAATCTTGGCTTTTGAAAATTCGGAAAGCTTATTAAATTCTGCTACACTGTTAAAAAAAAGAAACGCACTTTACACCAAAAAGTGCGAAGAAAATGCAATGCATCCTTAAAAGTGTTGATTTTTTGTAAGTTACACTTTTAAATTGCAACGCCAGTGTTACGGTGCGAAGTTGTTATGACACATGAGACATCAACACTGATTGGTGCGAGTGCCACTCGCGATTACACATAACCTACAATCACATCCATAAAAACACAAATTCTAAACTATCAATACAAATTTTTACTAAAAAGTCATACACTCAAGTTAATATTTAAAATTGTCAAGAGCACAAATGATATTACACACAGCTAAACAACAAAGCCACAAACGTTTTAATGGTTATGCTCAACAGGATTGACAGCGCAAACATAACATATGACCATATGCAGGGATCACAGTTTCTCCCCTTTTTCACCTAATCCCCTTTTTTCCCCTTTTCCACTTATTTTCCCCTTTTTTTAGAAAAATCACCTAAAACACCTAAAATCAACATTTTTCTCTTCTTTGACCTTCTTTTTTTAAAAAAGTTTCTATTTTTTCACTTTCGGAAATGCAAAAATTTATACTTTTTTAGGGTGTCTGTAGAATGATGAGAAAGTAGTTATTGAATTTAAATGTTTAAAAATAATTTTTAACTTGAAATGGTTTTTTATTATTATTTATTGAACTTATTTAGATTTTAAACAGGAAACATAAAAAAATCATAAATAAATTAAAATTATTTTAAAAAGTTATATAATTTTCTTATTACCATGTATTCTTAATTAATTAAAGCAAATTAATTTATTGGATAAAAAAATTTTTTAATAAATATTTTTTACTCGTTTTAAACAAATATTACTAGTTTTGCATCATAAAATAAAACCATGTATTCTTGCTGAAATACATCAAATTTATTTTATTAGATGAAAAAAAATTGTTTATGAAATATATTTATTTATTTCAAACAAAAATTAGTTTTGAATTAGAAAATATAAAAATACAATAAAAGAGATTAATAAAAATAATTTGAATTGATTCTGTTATATTTCGCTGAAAGATTTTTAATTTAATTTCTTTAACATTATACCAGAAAATTTTACATCACAGATTTTTATGTTTCCTGTTTAAAATCTAATTATTAAATAAATAATTTAAAAAACCATTTAAAGTTGAAAATGATTTTTAAAAATATTTAAATGCAACAACCATCTTCTCGTCATTGAACAGACAACCTATTAAAAGATAAATTTTTGTATTTCCGAAAGTGCTCTTTCTTTTGAAATTTTCATTAACAAATTAAACAAAAAAAGAATAAATTACTTAATAAAACTGTTTTGAAAAAAGAAATATTAAAATTTTGTAAAAGAAAACTTGAATTATTAATATAACCCTTTTTTCTTAATTTCCAAAATCCCCTTTTTATTAAAGAAAATACCCTTTTTTGAAAATCGAAATCCCCTTTTTTACCTAAAATTGAACGAAGAAACCACTGTGATCCCTGCCATATGACATACCAACTTTTAGTAAAAGAGAATATATTTTTCAAATTCTATTCTGTGTGGCACTTAAAGATCCTAAGTATTTTTTAAATTCTTGAACACATGTTCAAATAAAAACAAAATTTAAGAAGAAATTAACAAAAATATATTTATAATTTATGGAAACAAAAACGGTTCTAAGACTAGAGGCAACATATCAATTTTTGTAAAGCACAATATTTACTTGAAATTCTATTCAACATGGCACAAAAAGTTGCTAAATATTTTTCAAATATTCTTTAAGATATTCTAATTTTCTAAATTCAAAACTCTATTTAATGATATTCTTATAAATTATGGAAACAAAATCAGGTTTTAGACTACAGACCAAATAAAAATTTTTGTAGAATCGAATATTTTTTACACATTCTATGGCAAATAAATTTCCTAAATATTATTTTAGAATCTATAAGAAAATCAAATTCAGAACAATAAAAAAAATAGCTGATATTTTTATTATTTATAAGAAGAAAATCAGGTTTTAGACCAGAGACCAAATGTCAATTTTTGTACAATCGAACATTTTTTACACATTCCATGTCAAATAAATTTGACAAATATTATTTTAGAATCATTAAGAAAATCCAAATTCAAAACAAAAAAAAAAAGATGATATTTTTATAATTTATGAAAACAAAATCAGGTCTTAGACTAGAGACCAAATATCAATTTTTGTAGAATCGAATTTTTTTTTACAAATTCTATGGCAAATAAATTACCCAAATATTGTTTTCGAATCTTTAAGAAAATCCAAATTCAGAACAATAAAAAAAAATTGATGATATTTTTATAATTTATGAGAACGAAATCGGGTCTTAGACCTGAGACCTAATATCAATTTTTGTAGAATGGAATATTTTGTACACATTCTATGGAAAAGAAATTTCCTAAATATTATTTTACAATCTTTAAGAAAATCCAAATTCAGAACAATATTTAAACAAAATTGCTGATATTTTTATTATTTATGAGAATAAAATCAGGTTTTAGACCACAGATCAAATGTCAATTTTTGTAGAATCGAATATTTCGTACACGTTCTATGGCAAATAAATTTCCTAAATATTATTTTAGAATCTTTAAGAAAATCCAAATTCAGAACTGAATTTAAAAAAAAATAGCTGATATTTTTATTATTTATGAGAAGAAAATCAGGTTTTAGACCAGACACCAAATGTCAATTTTTGTACAATCGAATATTTTTTACACATACTATGGAAAAGAAATTTCCTAAATATTATTTTATAATCTTTAAGAAAATCCAAATTCAGAACAATATTTAAACAAAATTGCTGATATTTTTATTATTTATGAGAAGAAAATCAGGTTTTAGACCAGAGACCAAATGTCAATTTTTGTAGAATTAAATATTTTTTATACATTCTATGGCAAATAAATTTTCCAAATATTATTTTAGAATCTTTAAGAAAATCCAAATTCAGAATTTAATTTAAAAAAAATAGCTGATATTTTTATTATTTATGAGAAGAAAATCAGGTTTTAGACCAGAGAGCAAATGTCAATTTTTGTAGAATCGAATATTTTTTACACATTCTATGGCAAATAAATTTCCTAAATATAATTTTAGAATCTTTAAGAAAATCGGAATTCAGATAAAAAATAGATGATATTTTTATAATTAATGAGAACAAAATCGGGTTTTAAATCAGTGACCAAATGTCAATTTTTGTAGAATCGAATATTTTGTACACGTTCTATGGCAAATAAATTTCCTAAATATTATTTTAGAATCTATAAGAAAATCCAAATTCAGAACAATAAAAAAAATAGCTGATATTTTTATTATTTATAAGAAGAAAATCAGGTTTTAGACCAGAGACCAAATGTCAATTTTTGTACAATCGAACATTTTTTACACATTCCATGTCAAATAAATTTGACAAATATTATTTTAGAATCATTAAGAAAATCCAAATTCAAAACAAAAAAAAAAAGATGATATTTTTATAATTTATGAAAACAAAATCAGGTCTTAGACTAGAGACCAAATATCAATTTTTGTAGAATCGAATTTTTTTTTACAAATTCTATGGCAAATAAATTACCCAAATATTGTTTTCGAATCTTTAAGAAAATCCAAATTCAGAACAATAAAAAAAAATTGATGATATTTTTATAATTTATGAGAACGAAATCGGGTCTTAGACCTGAGACCTAATATCAATTTTTGTAGAATGGAATATTTTTTACACATTCTATGGAAAAGAAATTTCCTAAATATTATTTTACAATCTTTAAGAAAATCCAAATTCAGAACAATAGTTAAACAAAATTGCTGATATTTTTATTATTTATGAGAAGAAAATCAGGTTTTAGACCACAGATCAAATGTCAATTTTTGTAGAATCGAATATTTCGTACACGTTCTATGGCAAATAAATTTCCTAAATATTATTTTAGAATCTTTAAGAAAATCCAAATTCAGAACTGAATTTAAAAAAAAATAGCTGATATTTTTATTATTTATGAGAAGAAAATCAGGTTTTAGACCAGACACCAAATGTCAATTTTTGTACAATCGAATATTTTTTACACATACTATGGAAAAGAAATTTCCTAAATATTATTTTATAATCTTTAAGAAAATCCAAATTCAGAACAATATTTAAACAAAATTGCTGATATTATTATTATTTATGAGAAGAAAATCAGGTTTTAGACCAGAGACCAAATGTCAATTTTTGTAGAATTGAATATTTTTTATACATTCTATGGCAAATAAATTTTCCAAATATTATTTTAGAATCTTTAAGAAAATCCAAATTCAGAATTGAATTTAAAAAAAATAGCTGATATTTTTATTATTTATGAGAAGAAAATCAGGTTTTAGACCAGAGAGCAAATGTCAATTTTTGTAGAATCGAATATTTTTTACACATTCTATGGCAAATAAATTTCCTAAATATAATTTTAGAATCTTTAAGAAAATCGGAATTCAGATAAAAAATAGATGATATTTTTATAATTTATGAGAACAAAATCGGGTTTTAAATCAGTGACCAAATGTCAATTTTTGTAGAATCGAATATTTTGTACACGTTCTATGGCAAATAAATTTCCTAAATATTATTTTAGAATCTATAAGAAAATCCAAATTCAGAACAATAAAAAAAATAGCTGATATTTTTATTATTTATAAGAAGAAAATCAGGTTTTAGACCAGAGAGCAAATGTCAATTTTTGTACAATCGAACATTTTTTACACATTCCATGTCAAATAAATTTGCCAAATATTATTTTAGAATCTTTAAGAAAATCCAAATTCAAAACAAAAAAAAAAAAGATGATATTTTTATAATTTATGAGAACGAAATCGGGTCTTAGACCTGAGACCTAATATCAATTTTTGTAGAATGAAATATTTTTTACACATTCTATGGAAAAGAAATTTCCTAAATATTATTTTACAATCTTTAAGAAAATCCAAATTCAGAACAATATTTAAACAAAATTGCTGATATTTTTATTATTTATGAGAAGAAAATCAGGTTTTAGACCAGAGATTAAATGTCAATTTTTGTAGAATCGAATATTTTGTACACGTTCTATGGCAAATAAATTTCCTAAATATTATTTTAGAATCTTTAAGAAAATCCAAATTCAGAATTGAATTTAAAAAAAAATAGCTGATATTTTTATTATTTATGAGAAGAAAATCAGGTTTTAGACCAGAGACCAAATGTCAATTTTTGTACAATCGAATATTTTTTACACATACTATGGAAAAGAAATTTCCTAAATATTATTTTATAATCTTTAAGAAAATCCAAATTCAGAACAATATTTAAACAAAATTGCTGATATTTTTATTATTTATGAGAAGAAAATCAGGTTTTAGACCAGAGACCAAATGTCAATTTTTGTAGAATCGAATATTTTGTACACGTTCTACGGCAAATAAATTTCCTAAATATTATTTTAGAATCTTTAAGAAAATCCAAATTCAGAACAATATTTAAACAAAATTGCTGATATTTTTATTATTTATGAGAAGAAAATCAGGTTTTAGACCAGAGACCAAATGTCAATTTTTGTAGAATCGAATATTTTGTACACGTTCTACGGCAAATAAATTTCCTAAATATAATTTTAGAATCTTTAAGAAAATCGGAATTCAGATAAAAAATAGATGATATTTTTATAATTTATGAGAACAAAATCGGGTTTTAAGGTATTAGTCGCGTAAAATGATTTTCGTCAGATTTTTTTAGAACTTTGTATCTGTATTCATAAGGTATTTATCTATGAAATGAGATCTATCCTATTAATTTTGACCACTTCTGAGCTTCAAAATATTAATTCAAAGTTTATACCTTTTACATGCAATAGCACAAAATGCATGTAAAAAATGTCTCTTATATTCAATTATAAAAAAACAAGTCGTCAGTTTTTCAAATAAAACTACTAAGTTACACATTGAGATAAAATAAATCCTTTAAAAAAAAATTAATTTTATTGACCACGCCGTATAAAAAATACAATAATTTAAAAATTCATAATTTTTCATTTTCACGTGGTTTCATTGAAAAATGTCGAAAACATGTAAGCAATACATCACGATAACTTATAGTACCTGACTCAAAATCGTGAAAATTACATATATTATATTAGAAGAGGTCACAAGGAAGCAAGTGAGTTGATATAAAAGTTTATTTTTTGTTCTTTTTATTTTGCGGGAGTTTTGCGGGAGCATTTACGCGACTAATACCTTAAATCAGTGACCAAATGTCAATTTTTGTAGAATCGAATATTTTGTACACGTTCTATGGCAAATAAATTTCCTAAATATTATTTTAGAATCTATAAGAAAATCCAAATTCAGAACAATAAAAAAAATAGCTGATATTTTTATTATTTATAAGAAGAAAATCAGGTTTTAGACCAGAGACCAAATGTCAATTTTTGTACAATCGAACATTTTTTACACATTCCATGTCAAATAAATTTTGCCAAATATTATTTTAGAATCTTTAAGAAAATCCAAATTCAAAACAAAAAAAAAAAGATGATATTTTTATAATTTATGAGAACGAAATCGGGTCTTAGACCTGAGACCTAATATCAATTTTTGTAGAATGAAATATTTTTTACACATTCTATGGAAAAGAAATTTCCTAAATATTATTTTACAATCTTTAAGAAAATCCAAATTCAGAACAATATTTAAACAAAATTGCTGATATTTTTATTATTTATGAAAAGAAAACCAGGTTTTAGACCAGAGATTAAATGTCAATTTTTGTAGAATCGAATATTTTGTACACGTTCTATGGCAAATAAATTTCCTAAATATTATTTTAGAATCTTTAAGAAAATCCAAATTCAGAATTGAATTTAAAAAAAAATAGCTGATATTTTTATTATTTATGAGAAGAAAATCAGGTTTTAGACCAGAGACCAAATGTCAATTTTTGTACAATAAAATATTTTTTACACATACTATGGAAAAGAAATTTCCTAAATATTATTTTATAATCTTTAAGAAAATCCAAATTCAAAACAATATTTAAACAAAATTGCTGATATTTTTATTATTTATGAGAAGAAAATCAGGTTTTAGACCAGAGACCAAATGTCAATTTTTGTAGAATTGAATATTTTTTATACATTCTATGGCAAATAAATTTTCCAAACATTATTTTAGAATCTTTAAGAAAATCCAAATTCAGAATTGAATTTAAAAAAAATAGCTGATATTTTTATTATTTATGAGAAGAAAATCAGGTTTTAGACCAGAGAGCAAATGTCAATTTTTGTACAATCGAACATTTTTTACACATTCCATGTCAAATAAATTTGCCAAATATTATTTTAGAATCTTTAAGAAAATCCAAATTCAAAACAAAAAAAAAAAAGATGATATTTTTATAATTTATGAGAACGAAATCGGGTCTTAGACCTGAGACATAATATCAATTTTTGTAGAATGAAATATTTTTTACACATTCTATGGAAAAGAAATTTCCTAAATATTATTTTACAATCTTTAAGAAAATCCAAATTCAGAACAATATTTAAACAAAATTGCTGATATTTTTATTATTTATGAGAAGAAAATCAGGTTTTAGACCAGAGATTAAATGTCAATTTTTGTAGAATCGAATATTTTGTACACGTTCTATGGCAAATAAATTTCCTAAATATTATTTTAGAATCTTTAAGAAAATCCAAATTCAGAATTGAATTTAAAAAAAAATAGCTGATATTTTTATTATTTATGAGAAGAAAATCAGGTTTTAGACCAGAGACCAAATGTCAATTTTTGTACAATAAAATATTTTTTACACATACTATGGAAAAGAAATTTCCTAAATATTATTTTATAATCTTTAAGAAAATCCAAATTCAAAACAATATTTAAACAAAATTGCTGATATTTTTATTATTTATGAGAAGAAAATCAGGTTTTAGACCAGAGACCAAATGTCAATTTTTGTAGAATTGAATATTTTTTATACATTCTATGGCAAATAAATTTTCCAAACATTATTTTAGAATCTTTAAGAAAATCCAAATTCAGAATTGAATTTAAAAAAAATAGCTGATATTTTTATTATTTATGAGAAGAAAATCAGGTTTTAGACCAGAGAGCAAATGTCAATTTTTGTACAATCGAACATTTTTTACACATTCCATGTCAAATAAATTTGCCAAATATTATTTTAGAATCTTTAAGAAAATCCAAATTCAAAACAAAAAAAAAAAAGATGATATTTTTATAATTTATGAGAACGAAATCGGGTCTTAGACCTGAGACCTAATATCAATTTTTGTAGAATGAAATATTTTTTACACATTCTATGGAAAAGAAATTTCCTAAATATTATTTTACAATCTTTAAGAAAATCCAAATTCAGAACAATATTTAAACAAAATTGCTGATATTTTTATTATTTATGAGAAGAAAATCAGGTTTTAGACCAGAGATTAAATGTCAATTTTTGTAGAATCGAATATTTTGTACACGTTCTATGGCAAATAAATTTCCTAAATATTATTTTAGAATCTTTAAGAAAATCCAAATTCAGAATTGAATTTAAAAAAAAATAGCTGATATTTTTATTATTTATGAGAAGAAAATCAGGTTTTTGACCAGAGACCAAATGTCAATTTTTGTACAATCGAATATTTTTTACACATACTATGGAAAAGAAATTTCCTAAATATTATTTTATAATCTTTAAGAAAATCCAAATTCAGAACAATATTTAAACAAAATTGCTGATATTTTTATTATTTATGAGAAGAAAATCAGGTTTTAGACCAGAGACCAAATGTCAATTTTTGTAGAATCGAATATTTTGTACACGTTCTACGGCAAATAAATTTCCTAAATATTATTTTAGAATCTTTAAGAAAATCCAAATTCAGAACAATATTTAAACAAAATTGCTGATATTTTTATTATTTATGAGAAGAAAATCAGGTTTTAGACCAGAGACCAAATGTCAATTTTTGTAGAATCGAATATTTTGTACACGTTCTACGGCAAATAAATTTCCTAAATATTATTTTAGAATCTTTAAGAAAATCCAAATTCAGAACAATATTTAAACAAAATTGCTGATATTTTTATTATTTATGAGAAGAAAATCAGGTTTTAGACCAGAGACCAAATGTCAATTTTTGTAGAATGAATATTTTTTATACATTCTATGGCAAATAAATTTTCCAAATATTATTTTAGAATCTTTAAGAAAATCTAAATTCAGAATTGAATTTAAAAAAAATAGCTGATATTTTTATTATTTATGAGAAGAAAATCAGGTTTTAGACCAGAGAGCAAATGTCAATTTTTGTAGAATCGAATATTTTTTACACATTCTATGGCAAATAAATTTCCTAAATATAATTTTAGAATCTTTAAGAAAATCGGAATTCAGAAAAAAAATAGATGATATTTTTATAATTTATGAGAACAAAATCGGGTTTTAGACCAGAGACCAAATGTCAATTTTTGTAGAATCGAATATTTTTTACCGATTCTATGGCTAATAAATTTACCAAATATTATTTTAGAATCTTTAAGAAAATCGGAATTCAGAATTGTATTTAAAAAAAAAAAATATTTTATTTTTATAATTTATGGGAAAAAATCAGGTTGTATACTAGAGGCCAAATATCAATTTTTGTATGACTTAATATCTTTTCTAATTTCTATTTTATGTGTCATATAAATTTCCCAAATTTTAATTGTTATTTTTTAAGATATTTAATTTTTAATACTGTATTTAAAAAAAATTTAATGATATTTCTATTATTTTATGGAATCAAAAACAGGTTTTAGAATAGAGACAAAATATTAATTTTGGTCAAACCGAATATTTTTTTCGAATTCTATTCTATGTAGCACATAAATTTCCTAAATATTATTTTAGATTCTTTAAGATATCTTAAATTCAGAAATGTATTATATAAATAATAAAAATATCATTTAATTTTTTTAAATACAATTTTAAATTTAAAATATCTTTAAGAATCTAAAAAAATAATTGGGAAATTTATGACACATAGATTAAAATTTGGAAAAAATATTCTGTTTTACAAAAATTGATATTTTGTCTCTATTCTAAAACCTGTTTTTGTTTTAATAAATTATAGAAATATCATCCAATTTTTTTTAAATACAGTTTTGAGTTTGGAATATCTTAAAAAAACTAAAACAATATTTTGGATATTTATTTGCCACATAGAATACATTTTGTAAAAAACATTTGATTCTACAACAATTGATATTTTTCTCTATTATAAAACCTGTTCCTGTTTTTCTAAATTATAAAAATAAATTCCAATTGTTTTTAAATACATTTCTGAATTTAAAATATCTTAAAGAAGCTGAAATAATATTCGGGAAATTTATATGTCACATGGAATAGACTAGAGAATTGAATAAATTGATATGACATTATTTTCAATACTTTGTTTAGGTTATGTCGTCGAGTAATCTTTTTTTGTTTTTATTTACTTCTGTGTTTTATTGTTTTTCACTTTATATATTAAGTTACATTAGGTATATTATGTTTTTGATAAACTGAATTTATCATATTTAAATAGTTAGTAATCATTTAGTTTATTAATAATTGTCTGTTTCAATTTTGAACGTGGGAAAAACATGTCGCGCATCGGAAACTTCTAGTTATGTCATATATATAGTTGTCTGCTAGTGGATTCAGTGAAAACGAAAATTAGAAGAAAACGTAAAAATGGCTATTCTCAGATGTTGACAAAGGGGCGAAGAGAGGGACAGTTAGACAAAGAAACTGACAATCGCACTTTTTGTTGCGATTTGATAGTCCGTTTACACCGCTTGGTTGTAAATGCCAATTTGTTTTAAGTTTATACTCGGCCGGTGTAGTGCACGGCCAAAATCGCACCGATTTCTTAACACCGGTGTAAAGTTGTAAGCGCATATACCATTTTTTTAACAGTGTATAGAGCACCTGGGTCAAATCATGCCTAAAATATCAAAGTTGTCCCCTAGGTCTTCGATTTTGATGAAACTTTGTAAAAGTGTATAGAAATACATGCAAACGAAAATTTTGAAAACGATTCCCAAAATTTTTGAAAATTTTTGGAATTACATGTGTTTAAAAATTTTTTTGGAAATTTTCGAAACGTCATAACTCTCACAATAATTACTCGATTTAATTAATTTTTTCAGGGATTATTTATTATTTGGTAACATTTGAAAAAAAAATTATGCCCAAAAATTTTTTTTATTTAACATAAAAAAAAAAAAAAAATTTAAATAAATGTTTCGTTGAAAAGCGTTTTTTTTTTCTTTCTAATATCGATTTTTGAATTTCTTATTATTTCACGAGTATTTTAAAAAAAATTGATGGAGGGTCTGAAACTTTCGGAGATATTGCATTTATTGTTTGTGCGGACCGCTGCGCTGAGTGCGGCTCAGCGCGTAGACCCAAGCGCGCTATACGTGCAAACTATTCAGAAGCACTTATAGCCCGTAAATTTCAATTGAATTAAAATCTTCTTTTTGTCAAATATTCAGTGATAAACTGAAATATAGTTTTTTATCTTGATTTTATAATTGTTAATTAATTAATTAAACTTTTATAAATAAACAAATAGCCTGCAACATAGAGGTTTTTGTAATATACGGGACGTTCTTTTCCAAGCTGACTCTTCCACCTCCCCATTTTTGGTTTGATATAACAAAATGTAATCTTATTGGAAAAATTAGCTTAGATAGTCTACTTTTCGATCCCGTTAGGCGTTTTATAAAATTCAAAATGTCGACTTAAATATGGCGTCTAAAGCACGTGAAAAACTAGAAAAATGCGTTAATATGATCTAAAAGTGCTCTATAGCTTCACATATTACTTTAAAAACAACTATAAAATGGATAATGTACGATCTGATAACAAATCTAAACCCGAAATATAAAAATTCAAAATGGCGGATCTAATATGGCGGACAATACTAAAAAATGAGGCTATCCTCGTGAAAATGGCTACTCGGCGGTTTTCGAGGCCGCTAATTACGAATTTGATGTCAGTTTCATAATATCCAAAATGGCGGATCAAAAATTTAAAAAATTGATCTTAACTTAAGAGATTGTCTACTTGGATGGTTGTGCTTTAGACGCCATATTTAAGTCGACATTTTGAATTTTATAAAACGCCTAACGGGATCGAAAAGTAGACTATCTAAGCTAATTTTTCCAATAAGATTACATTTTGTTATATCAAACCAAAAATGGGGAGGTGGAAGAGTCAGCTTGGAAAAGAACGTCCCGTATATTACAAAAACCTCTATGTTGCAGGCTATTTGTTTATTTATAAAAGTTTAATTAATTAATTAACAATTATAAAATCAAGATAAAAAACTATATTTTAGTTTATCACTGAATATTTGACAAAAAGAAGATTTTAATTCAATTGAAATTTACGGGTTGTAAGTGCTTCTGAATAGTTTGCACGTATAGCGCGCTTGGGTCTACGCGCTGAGCCGCACTCAGCGCAGCGGTCCGCACAGACAATAAATGCAATATCTCCGAAAGTTTCAGACCCTCCATCAATTTTTTTTTTAAATACTCGTGAAATAATAAGAAATTCAAAAATCGATATTAGAAAGAAAAAAAAACGCTTTTCAACGAAACATTTATTTAAATATTTTTTTTCATTTTTTTTATGTTAAATAAAAAAAAATTTTTGGGCATAATTTTTTTTTCAAATGTTACCAAATAATAAATAATCCCTGAAAAAATTAATTAAATCGAATAATTATTGTGAGAGTTATGACGTTTCGAAAATTTCCAAAAAAATTTTTAAACACATGTAATTCCAAAAATTTTCTAAAATTTTGAGAATCGTTTTCAAAATTTTTGTTTGCATGTATTTCTATACACTTTTACCAAATTTCATCAAAATCGAAGACCTAGGGGACAACTTTGATATTTTAGGCATGGTTTGACCCACCTATTAGTTGAATGTTTTAGAAATTCCAAAATGATTTTATTTGTTGATGAGTTGGAAAAAAAAATTCTCGAATTTTTCTATTCTCGTTCACTAAGTTCACTTCGTTGCCTGATGTAGAAAAATTGAAAAATAAAATTGAAGTTTATATTATTCTCTTCATTTAATTGCCAGCTTTAATTTCAGCCAAGGAAACTTGAAAAATAGTGAGTGGTTCACGAGATATGACTAAATATGTCCGAGCACGTTTTCTCAAAAATGAGTAAAAACCATGATTTTTGCCTAAAAATGAAGGTTTTTAAGAAAAACATGCTCGGACATATTTAGTTATATCTCGTGAACCACTCAATATTTTTCAATTTTCTTTGGCTCAAATTAAAACTGGCAATAAACCAAGAGAATAATATAAACTTCAATTTTATTTTTCAATTTTTCTACATCAGGCAACGAAATGAACTTAGTGAACTAGAATTGAAAAATTCGATAATTTTTTTTTCTAACTCATCAACTAATAAAATAATTTTTAAATTTTTAAAACATTCAACTAATAGGTGCTCTAAAGCAGAATTTAATAAGCTTTCCAAATTTTTAAAAGCCAAGTTTTTATCTTAATTTTTAACCAAGATATCGTGGTTTTATTTGAGTTGTGTTTTTTCTATCCGCTCCAATCGATGGGACTAACATTTTCGGACGGTAGTGTAATTACATAATTCACATGTTATAAATTTAGTTACACAAATATAATCAGATGAGAATGTAGACATTTAATATTAAAGAAAACCTGAAACTGAAAAATTTCATTAGTCATGAAGATTCGAACCCTGGTTTTCCTGATGCCAGTCCAGTAGGCTAAGTACCAGAACTTTAGAGGTATTAATGATTAATAAAAAAATGAACCTTATACCCAGACACTAGAGTAATACAGACCGTTGGTCCAACTATCAGCCCCAGATTAGGCTGACGGTCTGGTATTGGTTTTCATTTAGTTTTTATTTATATTATTATTTTATTATTGGTTGACAAATTTGGTCGTCATGTAAGGTTGGCCCACCTTAGGCATTTCTGGTCGGGCCAACTTATGGTGCCGACACTCTAGCAGTCAGAGTTAGCCCAACTAGGGGCCGACCATTCAACTATGGCAGCCGACCGCAATTCGCAACTGGGATTGGGGGAAGTTAACCTCAAATTGTGGAAATCGACTTCCAAAAATTCTTTAAGGGCCACACCGATGTCCAGGTCGTTCTGACCACACGGAAAAAATCAGTTTACCTTTGCGGCTAACAAAATTTAGCACCCGATAAAAAGAGGTTGATTAAAACGCATTACGTTTTAATGCGCTTTGATTCCGTTTTTGTATGAATGCCTTCAAATGCCTAAAAATTAATCAGTAGCCATATTGCAAGGGAAAATTGAACATGTGATTTTTATGTTTTACTCTGATTATTGTCTTTATCAATATTTTACTTTTTAAGTTCAAATATGTTAATAGGTTAACTTCAGCTAAATAGTAGACCAAAATAGAATAAAATATAAGCACTAAATTTAACACTTAACGTCATTTTCGTATTTTGTCTTGCATGCAACAAAAAATGACAAAATGACTTTAAAACTTATGTTTGCGTTCACTCCTTCACATTGTTTAGGTAAACTATTAGTATTAGACACAAAATCACTTTGTTTTTCACTTCAATAACGCGATTTAGTTAAAATAGATCGAACAACACAAAATAGAAAGATGCCACGACGACGCGCTGCAAAGAATGAACAAGTTAACGATAGCAGAATGGCGTCTTTTTAATCTGCTGACATAGGCATAGAACGGCATTAAACTTCTTGAGGCATTGACTACGTTCAAAATTGTTTTCTTGAAGGCATTGAATGGCATTTAATTTGATACTTTATCAGAAAGCATTTAATGGCATTTGGATCTAATTCGTGGTGTTTCGCTTGACGGTAAAGAAACGCATTCAATTTTTTTCATAAAATTTGTGAGCATTCAAAATGATTATAATGAAACAAATATCAATCAAGAAATCGCGTTAAATGGCATTGAGGACAAAAACGGAATTAGTAGGCATCTGTCAGCATTCAAATGACTGTTTTTTTAAATGCCAATTTATGCGTTTTAATCAACCTCTTTTTACCGGGCTTTCACTTATTTAGTCACCACAGCGTAATGCTAGCTAGGACAGCTAATACATTTGTTACTTCAGATAAAAGTTCGCTGTGGTAGCTAACTCATTTTTTCCCTTGCAACTTCTTAGGGAAAGTTAAACTCAAATTGTGAAAATCGAATTCAAATAATTACCTAAATGTTCATTCGATTTTTTTGTCTTTTTTTGTACGACGAATCAAATGCCATTACACCATGTTTCATTTTAATCCAACAATCAGAATTAATTTTATACACATTATGAGGCGTAAAATCAATTAAATCGTCAAATTTTATGCAGTTGTATGAAATTATTGGTCCTAATTTTATTGACCTTATGCTTAGTTCATGAGTAGAATCTAATTTTTCAACAACAAAATACATAGTTTTAGTGCTATCAAACAGAAAAAGGCAAATTCTGCCAACACTGATTTCATATTGATAAGCAGTTTGGCTCAAAATGACAATGTTTTCTTTGCGATATTTAATTCCTTTTATTACGATTTCAGAACATTCATAGATATCATTTTGAAATTTCATTCCATTTACAGCTTCTTGAATATCAGTCGAATATATGCTGCTATTGAATAAAGATTCTCCTAAGAAAACTACTTCCTGGCGCAAATCTGATCCTGATCGTATCAAACTTTGAAGTAATTCATGCTTTACACTAAAGGATTTTGTCACATTTATGAAATTGTGAGTAGATTCAATAACCCCTTTAAAATATCTATGCTTGCTTTCGAACCTCAAAGTCCAAACTTTCATTAGTGGTCCAAATTTTCTTGTTAGTTCTGCATAATGAGACATGTAGTGATGTTTTGGTCGTAACTTCTCGGAAAAATATTTGCTTCTTAAATATAAATAATCTCCCGTTAAACTTTGCAAATAGGGAAGGTAAGAAATGTGAATCTTTGGGGCACAAACAATTTCTACGATTTCGAGTAATACTAGCAAGCATTCCCAAACAGGATCACTTTTATTTTCAATCTTGTCCATAATTATTAAAAGAAATAATCTGAAGAATGTCCTCACTTGCCACGCACCGCCTGGAATTCGTTTTGCATCAGCTTTTAATGGCACAGGTTTATCTCTGTTGTCTTCTAATCCAAATGGAAAGTGGGCTATCCTATTATTCAGGTCCAAATATGTAAAAAATCCCATTTTGACAAAATACTTTATAAAAAGACACAAATCGTAAGCAATTACTCCTTCCATCAAATCGTGACCAAGACACGGAGGTGATCCTGGATTGCAAACATGATAATATTTTAATTCGTTGAACGCGGAGTTAAAATTAATACCTTCAATACTATTTTCGGTTTTCAACTTTTTCATTGTTTTCTTAGAATCAGAATCAAACCTGGTGCCTAAATTATTTCCTTGGTTTTCTAGCTGTTTTAATGCAGTTTTATAAGAAGATACTGTTCTATTACAACTATGATGATCCGGGATATCATTCACATCGCGTGCTATCTCATCCATGGCCATACAAATCATTTTATCTTCATATTTAATAGTTTTTATAAAGAAATCCTCTCTACGAAGTAAACAATAACGACATAAGTAGTCCGAACTGCTGAAATTTTCTACAAATCCACCAATAGAATGACTTCCTAAATTATCTCCAGCGATAAATACTAAACCACCTTTTACAATTTTGTTGTAAACTTCAAACCCATCTTCTTCTATTATTTTTAAATCCTTTACTATAGTTCCATATACTATGTCGTGATTAAAATCTTTCTCCTTACATAAAGCGACTAACTGTATGGTGTTAATATGGCAATTTCAAAACTACCTTGATATAAAATAATTTGGATGGCTTCAGGATTATCCTTAAAAAATTGATTTTCTTGAAATACTGTTCCATCTGTAAAATCTTCTAACATACCATCTTCGCAGCATTTTTTTACATTCCATTCATGGGAGACTGATTTGTCTTTCACAACACGCTTTAAAGTTTCAATCACAGGGACATATTGAAAGTGACTCTCATCATTTACTTTAAGGGGGGGGGGGGGTATGGTTTAAATAGCAAAAAAACTATTTTTAAACATTTTTTTTTGACGAAACTACTAAATATTTTTTAATCCTTTTATTGCTACATTATTTAGTAACTTTTAAAGTAACTTTTTGAATTTTTTAAGAAAAAAATGTCCAGAAACAACGGAGTTGCAGCCACTTCTAGTAGGCCATGTCCAATTTTACGGTGTCCCAGATTTAAAATCGTAGAACCATCTAAAACACATGGGATTAAGAAAAATTAGTTATTTGGAAGTATACCTCCCAGTCAACGTTGCCCTTTTATTTTTTTTTTTTGCTTCTGATCGATTGTGCAGCCTTTTTTATATTTTAAATGGCGCCTTTTTTAGGCTAAAAAACGTACTTTGACATTAAACGACCGTAAAAAAATAGAAAAAATTTTTTTTTAATAAAAGGGCAACGTTGACTGGGAGGTATACTTCCAAATAACTAATTTTTCTTAATCCCATGTGTTTCAGATGATTCTATGATTTTAAATCCGGGACACCGTAAAATGAAAAATTTTCGACATGGCCTACTGAAAGTGGCTGCAACTCCGTTGTTTCTGGACATTTTTTTCCTAAAAAATTCAAAAAGTTACTTTAAAAGTTACTAAATAATGTAGTAATAAAAGGATTGAAAAATATTTAGTAGTTTCGTAAAAAAAAAAGTTTAAAAACGGTTTTTTTTGCTATTTAAACCATACCCCCACTCCCTTAATTTGCATTGGCTCTACATAAGATTGACGGTCTTTATAACATTTCGTTCTTTTGTAGGAAGTGTCTAATTTTTTATTACTGTTCCAAAATATATTATTAGCAAACAAGTCTTCTGTGACGTGTTCTATTTTATCATCAGGAATATTTTGTTGTATTAAATGAGAACGTAATTTTGCTTTTTGATGATCACGACCTTGATCCGCGATAGCTTGAAGTTGTGTTATTAAAAATTGCAAAGTTTTAATTGGAATAAGATGTTGAGCTTCTAATTTTAAATATAAGTTTATTAATTTTTCTAAATAAACATCTGAATCCTCTTGAACATCATTTATTACGTTTTGATCATTGTTAACATCAATGTTATTAATATCGGCATCATCGATATTATGTTCAGTGTCTTGAAAATTTAAATTATTTGACGTATGGACAATCGGAGTAGTTGAAATAGAACACTCTACAGAATTTCGATGATCCCTAGATAAATTACCAGATAATGACTGAATATTTTTATAAGTTTTATTACAACCCAATGGACATAAGACGCTAAATCCTTCTCTGATGTATTTTTTCACATGTTTTAACAGTCCCTTATAGCTATTAAGTTCTTGTTTAAAAAAATGCTCCTTACAAACAAATTTTCCGTTTTCATTTGGTTTTATAGGTGTTTGCAAATATCGATTATCACTTATCCTTATATTATGTTGACGAATTAAATAAATTCGTAATTTTAATTCGAAATTTTTTTTGCAATTTTCATGTCCACAATGAAATTTGTTACTTATACTTGAGTGGTCTTTATGATGCAATAAATGTTCTTTAAAATTATCAGTTTTGTAATCACAGAACGACAAGAAAATGTGTTCATCTGCAACAAAACATTTTTTATTTGTATTTATTGGCATTACTGTATACACATCAACTGCGGGGTATTTGCAATATAAAAGAACTCCTTTTATTTCATTAATTCAGAAATATTTCTAAATTTAATGTAATTATTTTTTCAATTTTGAGACTTTAAGGCTGATTAAGATTGAGATTATATATTGGAAAAATTTAGACATTAAAAACTATTAAAACAAATGATTGTTTAATTAATAATTTTTATTTTTCTATTAATACGCGAGATTATATGTTAAAATAAAAAAATCGTCGAAATCCTGTCCTGAATAAATAACACTTTTTGATCTATTTACATTTTGAGAAATTAAAAAATGTTTACTTCACTTTTTTAAAAGTAATATTACAATTTTTCAGCATATATGTGTTCCCCATTGACCAAAGTGTGTGTCATTGAATTTACTACAAAAAAAACTCATAACTTTATTTATTTATTGCATTTGTGACAAACCTCACAATAGCACTTGACTTTGTATATTTTTGTAGATAATTTTTTATTTGAGTTTAAATCAGGCTTGGGTCCGTAAATAGTCTACTTCACTATAGAATTTACTTTTATAGTGAATCAGACTATTTACGGACACAAGCCTGGTTTAAATTAAATAAACTTAACTTTGAGGTTAAGTTACACTTTCGTCTTATTTTGGAACTGTCAAAAGCCAGCAGAAGTATTTGCTGGTCAACCGCACAACCTGACACACGCATCGATGGAAGATGGCGTGGAAAGCATGATACAGCGCGGACAGCGCCAAGTAGTACGAACTCGCAGCTCTACAGCGAGCCGAGTCAATATATCGACCCACTTGATCGCATTTCAGGCAGTCACGCACCGGGAGCGCACCGAGGTCCACCTCGGGCTATAGCTCTCCTACTCAACGAATAGTTAAGGTTCTGGTCCTTCAGAAATTAACTAAGGTAAATGTCCCAATTAGTGCACTACTAAGAATTGTACTAAAATAAATGAAGAAAAAATTAGTTTTTAATTCTTCTATAAAAATAATGTTTTGCATTGAAATGAAGCCAATCCTTTTCTGAATTGAAAATGATTTTGATTCAGGTTTTATTATCAAAATATAATAAATTATTGTGTTTTAATGAAATAATGTTATTGTACCAATTTGTGAACATACATGAAAAATGCATGGCGATTGTCATATTTTTCTTGATCGTTACACATTTTAAAAAGAAATATTAAAACTTAAAAATTTCCTTACTTTTAAAAACAAAAGCGAGACGGTCGGTTTTAAATAAAATGCCCCATATACAAAAAGAACATTTTTGCACTACAGTGCGTTATAAGATGTTCTTGTCGAAATATTAAACTTCCTGAATATGCATTTTCCAGAAATAGTAATTATCAGACTTACTTTTTGTCGGATTACTTAAAAAACCGAAACTCTATTTGTCAGACTATTCACCTTTCCGAAAATGCATTTAGCAGAAATGGTATTTATCATATTTACCATTTGTCCTCATATTTAATTTTCCGCAACTTAAGTTTTCAGATTATTTCACTTCCCAAATATGAATTTGTCAGATATTGTATTTATCAGACTTACCGATTGTTTAAATATTTAATTTCTTGTAACTGCATTTCTCAGAATACCTCATTTTTCGATTTTGCATTTTCCAGAAACTGTATTTATCAGATTAATCATTTGTCGAAATACTTAACCTCACAAAACTCCATTTCCCAGAATATTTAACCTCTTGAATTTTCATTTGTCAGAATGTTTAAATTCTCGAATATATATTTCTTAGAAGTTGTATTTATCAGATTCGATATTTTTCCGAACATTTACACGGAGAGAAAATTTGACAGGATTTACGTCGACTAGATTCAGGGTAATAGCCTCGATATACCATCGAGGCAATACCAGTTGAAGAACGACGAAAAGAAGGTTGATATTCGAGGCCCGTTATGTCGATAGTCTATCGGGGCGTACGGCCTCAACGAACAACTTCTATTGCCTCGATGATCAGGGGAAAATCTTTAAAATTCTTCTTATATACTTAAAAATCATTACTTGGAGGTTCCTGGGATCGTTTATTAGGAAACCGACGATATTTTTGTAAAATTTAAAGTGACGTTTCCAATACGACAGATAAAATACAATTTTGGTAATAACATTTTTGAAGACGAGTACTTTGGAAGCTCTCTGCGTTAACAGGGTGGAGACTGTCTTCAAATTTAAATTATAAAGCCCGCGTTACTTTTTTTTCAATTTTTTAAATTTTTAAATATTTTTTTTTAATTTTTAATTATTATTTCTATTTTTTTTTATTTTTTGAATTTTTTATATTTTTTACGTTTTTAAAACTTTTTTTATTTTTTACTCTTTAAAATTTTGTTATTGAATACTGCACAGTAGTTAAAATTTGTGTTGCATCTGAGTAACGTTTAACTTTCAATTTTTTTCCATCAATCGGAACAAAGGAATGTCCGCTTTGGATTTTGGAGCTAGCCAGCAAGCTCAAGCATCCAACGTCATCTTTAAATCACATGACATTTTTAATTCAGCAAAAAATAAATTTGAGAATATAACCATTTTTGAGTATAGTCAAAAACACCACAGTAGCACGCAAAAAAGACTTTCAAAAAGATTCTCTCAAGCTCCTAGTGTAACCAAAATCCAAAGCGGTCATTCCTTTGTTCCGATTGATGAAAAAAAATTGGAAGTTAAACGTTACTTAGATGCAACACAAATCTTAACTACTGTGCAGTATTCAATAACAAAATTTTAAAGAGTAAAAAAAAACAAGTTTTAAAAACGTAAAAAATATAAAAAATTGAAAAATTAAAAAAAAATAGAAACAATAAATAAAAATTAAAAAAAAAAAAATTTTAAATTTAAAAAAATTGAAAGAAAAGTAATGCGGGCTTCATAATTTAAATATGAAGACAGTCTCCACCCTGTTAACGCAGAGAGCTTCCAAAATACTCGTCTTCAAAAATGTTATTACCAAAATTGTATTTTATCTATCGTATTGGAAACGCCACTTTAAATTTTACAAAAATATCGTCAGTTTTCTAATAACGATCCCAAGAACCTCCAAGTAATGATTGTTAAGTATATACGAAGAATTTTAAAGAAATCGTCTGCCATATTGGTTCTGCCGTTTTAAATTTTTGAAAACTGGCTTCGGATTCGTAATCAGCGACTCTAAAAACCCTCGAGTAATGGTTTTCAAGTTAATACGAAGAATTTTTAAAAAATCATCCACCATATTGGATCCCCCATTTAGCATTTTTGAAAACTGACTTCGGATTCGTAATCAGCGACCCCAAAAACCCCCGAGTAACGATTTTCAAATAAATCCGAATAATTTTCAAAAATTCGTCCGCCATATTGGATCCGCCATTTTGAATTTTTGTTTTATTTTGCCGTTATGTCTTTATATCTTCAGTTAGAGACATGCAGTTGTTGATAATATCTACTTACAAGCTATTTGTCCTATGTTTCTTACCTTAAATAAAATTTTAACATTTAAAGTTGTGTTTTTCATTCATATAAAGCGCCTTATTTTGGTCGCCATATTAAATTTTGAAAAGTACCACATCGTATTTGATAAAGGACTTAAAGACGAAGATTTTAAGCTTTTAACCATTAAAATCGGTTCAATAGATTTTTGGCACCGGCCTTATCCCGGTTGACATGGAACGTCCCATATTTAAATTTATTTATTGTTTTGGAAATCAAAGTACGAATACAAAATTATGTTTTTGTCAAATCATTGTATCGTATTCACTTTCCTTCTTCATACTTTTTTATACGTCACTACATTTTACTGAAGATAGTTAAAACACTTATATTAATTATAATTAAGGTCTTAGTAAAAATGTTAATACTTATTATGTGATAAAATAACAATAAATAACACCTAACCACGAAAGTATTTGAAGTTGAAACTGTCAAAATATATATTCATCTGCTTTTTCTAACTATTCATTAAAATCAAATTTCTAGCTATACATTTTGAATATTTAAATTGAAGAATTTCAATATCTTTCTTTTAAAGTGACAAATATATAAATTAATAATACACTTTTGCTAATATAGAAATATTGAGCGACGATTTTCAATTTCGCCAAAACAGTGATATTGGCAATATCGTTCGTTCGTTTTTGGCTAAATGTTTAGCTATTATGGAGAAAAGTTTCACTGATGCAGTTGTACTTTTTTTCCGTGCATCGATTGACTTTAGATAGACAAACAGAATGTTCGTTAATAAAACAGAAATAGAAAAAATAATTCTTAAAAATAAAAAAAATTTTTAACTTTTTTAAAAACTAGGGGAGACCGGGGCTATTCGGCTCACTTTTGGTCAGACAGGAAAAAAGTTAGGAAATTATTCTTTAAATCCAAACATGGATATATCATTTAGTAGCCTATCATTTGCACTTTCAAATTTGCAAGCACTTTTTGATTTATCTTTTATAGTTTTAGCTCTAGATAATTTTGAATGCAGATATACCAAATTCTCAAACTGCAAATTTGGCAGGTAAATCGGCTCACCCTGTGGGGCAATTCGGCGACTTTTATTTTTTACGAAAAATAAAAAAGCTCAATAACCTTTATTTTGTAAATATGAAAAGTACCTATATTCTTATTATAATTATGCAGTGATGGATCAAGGTCAAAATTTTTGGGGGGGGACTGGGGCCCCTAAAATTAAAGAAAATTCATTAGACCTTACTTTTTTTTTTTTTATAAAAAATAAAAAAGTTAGTACACTCATTATTGGTAATTATTAAAAGTAGTCATATTCTTATCATAATTAAGCAGGGGCGGATCAAGACAAAGTATTTTTGGATAAGATGATTAACCGTCGCGTGAGCCCATTTACCCCACCCTGACTTTTGGCACTTTAAAACAAATACAAGTCACATTTGATACATATAAATAAAATAGCATAGGTGTATCGAAAGAGCACACCTGAGAGCATAAAAAAAACTTACCCAAAAAAATTAGGCTCGTAAATTAATGTACTAAAAACGTAAAAGTTTGTTTGTCAGAATTTATGAAGTGGACCCTTATTTCACCAACATTGACAAAAGATAAAAGTCAATACATTTTTTTGTAGTATTAACTAATACAAATTAGCTGCTAAAAGGGTTTTTGAAAATTTTGAAAATTTAAAAAGTTATAAACAATTAGAATTTTATGTACCCTATTTTTGAAAAATTCATAGTTTAAAGAGTTCAAATTAAAAACGAACATTAATACCCGGAGTTTACTGACAATAATTGTAACTTTTAAGTACCATAACTGATGTACCAAAAAAAAATTTTTTTTATGAAAATTTTTTTATTTTTAATAAACAAATTACATTATTTTCCTGTTCCAAATCGCAAATTAAAGTTTTCTTTTGAGATTACGAAACTCCATACATTCAAGAAGATGTTCATGCAAAAACATTTTGGTATTCTTTAATATTGAAAAAATTACATGGTTTTTTGTTGCGCGCCCTGTTACGCTTGAGTGCAGTGCACCGGCCGCGACGCGACGCCACGGCAGTGGGACAAAACCGGCTTTTCGTGGACAAATTAACTTGTAGGTCAGAATTCTTGACGGATTAACTTTTTTTTTTTTTTAATTTGCAGCTTATTAAATTGCGCTAAGAACTATTGTGGCTGACTTGTTTAATTGTTGCTTGTGTCAAAATTTATTAACAATTAAGCAATAAATAATTAAATATATTTTTTAAAATTTTTTCTAAAAGCTTTGAAATCTAAAGAAAGTACACTTTCTTACAATTATAGTTCAAAAATAAACAATTTCTGTCATAAGTATTTGTTATAAACAATTTTTATAAATAATTAAGCAACAAACCATAATTTTGTTAAATTAAAGAAATTTCTTTAGACTAAGTGCCTGAATACGTTCTTTATAAATGCACATTTTCTAGAATGTAACTAAATACCAATAAATTTATTAGTTATAAACAATTACGCAACAATTCATAATTTTTATGAATTAAAAATTATTTTTTAGACTTTTTGTCTGAATTTGTTCTTCATAAATGAACATTTAGTAGAATGTGATTAAATGTCAATAAATTTATTTGTTATAAAAATTTTTGATAAACAATTAAGCATCAATCCATACTTTTGATTATTTTTATATTTATAACAAATAAAATTATTGACATTTACTTACATTATGCCAAATGTGCATTTATAAAGAACGTATTCAGGCACTTAGTCTAAAGAAATTTCTTTAATTTAACAAAATTATGGTTTGTTGCTTAATTATTTATAAAAATTGTTTATAACAAATACTTATGACAGAAATTGTTTATTTTTGAACTATAATTGTAAGAAAGTGTACTTTCTTTAGATTTCAAAGCTTTTAGAAAAAATTTTAAAAAATATATTTAATTATTTATTGCTTAATTGTTAATAAATTTTGACACAAGCAACAATTAAACAAGTCAGCCACAATAGTTCTTAGCGCAATTTAATAAGCTGTAAATTAAAAAAAAATACATGTTAATCCGTCAAGAATTCTGACCTACAAGTTAATTTGTCCACGAAAAGCCGGTTTTGTCCCACTGCCGTGGCGTCGCGTCGCGGACGGTGCACTGCACTCAAGCGTAACAGGGCGCGCAACAAAAAACCATGTAGTTTTTTCAATATTAAAGAACACCAAAATGTTTTTGCATGAACATCTTCTTGAATGTATGGAGTTTCGTAATCTCAAAAGAAAACTTTAATTTGCGATTTGGAACAGGAAAATAATGTAATTTGTTTATTAAAAATAAAAAAATTTTCATAAAAAAAATTTTTTTTTGGTGCATCAGTTATGGTACTTAAAAGTTACAATTATTGTCAGTAAACTCCGGGTATTAATGTTCGTTTTTAATTTGAACTCTTTAAACTATGAATTTTTCAAAAACAGGGTACATAAAATTCTAATTGTTTATAACTTTTTAAATTTTCAAAATTTTCAAAAACCCTTTTAGCAGCTAATTTGTATTAGTTAATACTACAAAAAAATGTATTGGCTTTTATCTTTTGTCAATGTTGGTGAAATAGGGGGCCACTTCATAAATTCTGACTCTAAGTAAAAAGTGTACGCGCGACGCATAAAAACATAATACTCTACCTGACACGAGGCTGAATCAATAGAATTACACTAAATTTCGTTTACCTAACTAAAATGTTGAGACCTATATTCTATAGCGACCTTTCCCTCCTAGATTCTAATTAAGGCGTGAAATCGTTAATGAGCCGAATTACCCGCCGGTTCGGATTGCCCCGCTCTCCCCTACTCTCTAAATTTGAAACAGCGAAAATTCGCTATTTAACCAGCCCAAAATATACAGCTGTTTCAAAACAGCGTATATAGGCTGATCAAAAAGCGATTTTTTCACTGAATAACAGCGAAATTCACTAATTCACCAGCGTATATACTTTGCGCTGTTTTAAATTTAGAGAGTAAAAAAAATTATTTGTATTTGTTTAAAATTATTGAATTTATTATTCGTGAGTGTATATATCACTTAAACATATAAAATAAGAGATAAAATATGGGCCCTATTGAAAATTCCTATATTGGAAACTGTATCTGTTATGATATCGGAATCGATGTCGAAAAATATATTGTGACTTACTTCATTAGTTATAATGGAAACAATATCGGAAACAGTAATGGAATTTGGGACTAAAAATGATATCGCATACGATATTATTTATGATATCGCATATGATATTATTTACGATATTGTTTATATAATAATATCTTTTAAAATATTTTTCGCGATCTAGGGTAGGGAACAATTATAATGAACTTTTAGTTCTCTTTCTTACGTTTTTCTTTATAAGTAGTTTTTGCAATATAAAGATTGAAAGAAATGAAATAATTTCCATATTTTTTAAACGGATTTAAAAAATTGCTCAACTGATTTTTCAAAGTTTCTTTAAGAGATTCCAGAGGGGTTCGCATCATTTTGACACAAAATTTTTCGCGGCAATTGTAATATTGTACTCCGAAGATAAATGTTATTTGGTACAGCTACTAAAATCAAAGTATTTTCAAGTTTTAAGTATTGAATAATTAAATTTATTAGATTAATTAAGTATTTTAAATATTAATTCAATGTACTAAAATCAATTATTTAATAAATAAGACTTAAAAATGTTTGATTTTAGTAGGAGTACAAAATAACATTTATCTTCGGAGTACAATATAACAATTATCACGAAAAATTTTGTGTCAAAATGATCTGGACTCTTCAAAAGGGTCTTAAAACAATCTCTTTTTAAACATTCTATAACTATGCAGATATTTCTAAATATGTAGTTTCTTAAATTGAATCAGTAAGAACTGAATCACTGAGTATCACTGGTATTTTAGAAAAATTAAGTGCGATTTCTTCTCCGCTTAATTTTTGTGAAATTTCACTGAAAATTAGCGATTTGATGGAACAGTGATAAAATTTTCATTGAGAATCATTAATTATTTATTGGAATGTGAATCAGTGAAGTTTAACTGATTAAATTAAAGAAATACACGTGTCAAAACTTTATAAAAACCTTTTATTTTATTTTACTTTTTTTTCATTTTTAAATAGCCTATATTGAGGACGTACATTCCAAATCTGTGATAGAGACATATTAGGTATGATTAATTTTTATATAATAAAATATAATAGATTTATTTCTGCACCAAGTAGTTTATTATTTTAAGTATTACAATTTACAATTTTACTAAATATACGAAGAGTATACAATAATAATTTGGAAATACTAAAAAAAAAATCGAATTTTATACGCTACAATTAAATGGAATAACACAATTAATAAGGAAAAATGAACATGATTAATAAACAATAAATAACTTATAAAAGTAATATAAATAACATTATATAAAAGATTAATATTTATTCTAATTATAATAAACGTATATCTAGGTTTTTGATCTAGAGAGGACCACCGAAGCCCCTTGAACATATGCATGTTTTGTTCTACAGTATCAAACAATATTTATCTATTATTTTGTTTTATACATTCAAAATATCCAATCAATGAATAAATAAGTTCAACAGTAAAGACAATTGTTGAAATACAAGGCAGTATACGAGCTGAATATAAATGTTAAAAATTTACACAATTGGAAATATTAAAATTTCTGTATGTAATAGGACAGAAATTGAACTAATTAATATTGTTTATGCACTCAATAGAAATGTAAACTAGGTACAGTGCACAAGTACTGACTATCGTTCACATTTATGTGGACATATTTTTGAAATATTAGATGTTAATATGGCAGATTCTGAGTCGTCTACTTTGACAATTTTTCTTATCGTCTTACATTCATTTTCAAAAGAATCGGCAGTTTCTACTTTTTTGACAATCGTATATTCTATACCACTATCTAAGTTAACTATAAAAAAGACCAAGTTAACATAACAACCATCACTCAACTGTGCATAGGTATTATCAGATCGCTTATTAGTTTTATAAGATGACATATACAAACACCCATTATATACCATTTTCTGGTAGGAAACTGTTTTATCAAAAGATGTTTCTAGTTTTTGTAACCAAAATTCACTTATTTTGCGTGGCGGGCCAAAATATCTGCGTCCAGAAATTTTTATACTTTTTTGAACCATTGAAGTACCTATTTTAGTGAAAAATTGCTTTACACAATGAGAAGCAGACGACATTGTGCGATCTTTTAATGTGATCATAGTATACTTTAAGCATTCACGTCGACAAATTTGGTGATAAATTCCCTTAGAAGCATGAATTATTTTCAACAAATCGCCATTACCTGATTCAAAGGCATAAGTATTATGACACCAAAGAGGTCCCCAATCGTCTACACTTTTAGCTAAATGCAACAGCAGATGCATATTAAATGTCATTAGCACTTTAGAATATAGTTTTTCTGTCAAAGCAACGAATTCATGTAACAAATAGTCTGCGCGTTCTATCTCAGAGATATGAATGTTTTCTTTAGACAATAAATATAAAGCTTCCACAAATAAAGCCCAATGATTGAATAAATCTTCTGGCAATATATTAATAAGAATAGGTAAGCTGTAATACATTATCCAGTTTTCCCACTCTCTAGCTTTCCAAGAAGCTCTTTCAGATAATGTTCGTGTCAGTCTGCAAATTTGATGTGGAACTTTAATTTTATTAAGAAAAGAATCAATTTCTAAAACAATATTCTTAACGAATAATCCACTTTTCTTACTGTTTCCAAACCAAGCTGTAGTGAATAACTTTGACACTCCAGTTACTAAATGTAAACTATCTGGTACACAACCTAAAATTATATCAAAGTATTGCAAATTTATTAAGTGGGACGCATTTTTGACACCGAAAACTGGCTTTTGAAGTTTTGTTGCCTTTTCCATTTGTTTTATTGTGTCTAGTCTATTGCGAGGTTTCGGTACAGTATTTAATAAAGGATATTTTATATTGCCAGAACGTAAATTTGCCTTATTAAGAATCCATTTTCCAGGATGTAAGCACAAACCACATCCGTATTTCCCATTAAACTGTACAAACCCTTGTACAGGTGCCCTTGCAACTGAATCACAACAACAAATTAAGCAGAAGACCTTAATTAGTTTTGAAACACCATTCATAATACATTGAACGCCACTTGTTGAAATGTCATTCATAATTTCTACAAACGGTCCCAAGAAAACATTCATATTGGGTTTATCCTTCCCAAACCACAAACCAGCTAAAATCAATTCTTTTGATCGAATATGAAACGGTAGCTCATTTAGCATTAGGAAAATTGGCCAGATAGAATACGTTGAACTACTGAAAATGGGAGCTCCGTCTGTATTAAATATAACAGAAGCATAATTTTGTCTATCCATTGGTCCTAAGTTTTTCAGAAATTGTCTGTATTCCTTTCCATCGTAAACATCATTTCTATAACCCTTTTGATAAGATCTTTCATTTACTATGTTGTTATAAGATTCATAATTTGCCTCTAATAATTTCGAAATTGGTGACTTAATATCCATAGTAACAAAAAAATCTTTATAAGCGTAATTTTTAACATTTATATCAACTTTACATAATTTACAATTTAGTGTCTTATCTTTTCGAGTGAATTTTCCCATATATGAACCACAAGTGGGACATGTGCCATGAAGATGCGTATTATTTTTTGGATAAAACAATTTATCAATGAAATATTTCGTAGCAGGTAAAACAGACTCATCAAAAAGGCAATTAATAAGAGAAAATAAATCGCAAGTGGCTGTTAAAGACAACGCGTGAACTAAGGTAAATTTTATAAGCATTAATAAAACTTCACCAATGGATCTGATAACTCTTCTATTTATTGGTTTCTTCAAATTTTCGGCGTCAAGTATATCTTCTTACTTCATCCTTTCTTCTTCATCAATACCTTCATTTAAGAATAAATCTTTATCAATTGCATCTTGAAAAAAATCGTCTTCCTCTTCCTCCTTCAAAGAAAGGTAATGATGAATGTATAATGAATCATTGATAATTGGATTAGTGATCAATTAAAAGCTTGAGTAAGATAGAGTAAGATAGAGTAAGAGATTGTTTAAATAGATCGATCAATAGATGGACAACTAAGTAGATGGATAGGCCTGTGGGTAGTATCACTGATAGATAGATAGATACATGAATGAATTGATGAATGGTTAAATACTTCAATGCATTAATAAATAAATCGTTAGACAAATCATCATATTAATTATGGTATGGATGGAAGGGAGAGTAGGCGTTTTGATGTATCGATCAATAGATGGGTCGTGTGTGTAGGTGATTGTTTAGGTGAATAGATGATTTACCAACTGACTGAATAAATTCATAAATGAAACGATGGACAGCTCAATAGATGAATAAATAGATGATTAGATAGACTAGTGAAAGATCAATCAAGAGATGGATAATTAAATGGATGGACGAACATATAGATTGATAAACAAATGAATTAATGGCAAGACAGTCGAAAAAAGGGTTGAAGGACTGATAGATAAATAGAAAACAGCATAGATGAATGAGTATATAGAAGAAACCATGCATTGCGGGATGAATAAAAGAATCTATAATTCTATATGCTAATGTACAGACGGACAGGCCGAAACATGGACTGAAAATCAATCAATGGATAAATCAACGGATCAATCAATGAATGGATGGACGGAAGAAAGGATTGATAAAAGGATGGATGATTGGGTCAAAGCATGGATTATATTATAAATTGTAGAATGAATCGGTGGGTCAAAAGTTCTAATTACAGGTGAACAGATGGACAGGCAGACAAATAAAGTGATAATTAGATCAATTGATTGATGGATGGACAGAAGAAAAAAAGGATGGATGATTTAATGAAAGCATGTATTATAGTATGAATATGTAGATCAATAATTTAAATTCATGATGTACAGATGGACAGGTAGACAGTTTTTTAAAATGGTCAATTGATGGCAGAGTGAACGAAAGAAATGATTGATGAATGGATGAATGTTTGGATGAAAGCATGGTTTGTAGGATGAATAGGTGGATCAATAATTATAGTCACTGATGTACAGTCGGACAAGCAGACTAACAGAGTTATTATCAGATCAATCGATTGATAGAGGGACGGAAGGAAGGATTGATGAAAGGATGGATGATTTGATAAAAGCATGGATTGTAGGATAAATAGGTGGGTCAATAATTTAAATTCATGATGTACAGATGGACAGGTAGACAGTTTTTTTTTAAAATGATCAATTGATGGATGAATGGAGGGAAGAAATGATTGATGAATGGATGAATGTTTGGATCAAAGCATGAATTGTAGGATGAATAGGTGGATCATTATTTATAATTTCTGTTGTATAGACGGACACGCAGACAAATGGATGGATAAACAGATAAATCGATGGATAGACGAATAACAGGATTGATGAATGTTTGGATGATTGGATGAAAGCATGGGTAGCAGGATGAGTAGATGGGTGAATACTTGTAATTACTGATGTGCAGACAGACAGGTAGACAAATGGACCGAGAATCGGATCAATCGTTGGTTGAATGGAGGACAGAAAGGATTGATGAAAGGATAAAAAATTGGATGAAAGCATGGATTGGTAAATAATTCTAATTGGTAGACAAATGGTTTTATAAAATGATTAATTGATGGCTGAATGGACAAAAGAAACGATTGATGAATGATTGGATGAAAGCATGGATTTCAGGATGAATAGGTGGAACGATATTCATAATTATTGGTATACAGATGGACAGGCAGACAAATAAAGTGATAATCAGATCTATCGATTGAGTGATGGATGGATGGAAGAAAAGAACTAATAAAAGAATGGATGATTGGATGAAAGCATGGATTATAGGATGATTTAGTGGATCAATAATTTGAATTACCGATGTATAGACGGAGAGGCAGATGAATGCAGTGAGAATCAGATCAATCGGTGGTTGGACAAAAGAAAGGATTTATGGATTTATGTATATGTGGATGTATGGAAGAATTGTACTACCTCTTGACATTGTTCAACTGTGTTTTCAATTTCATCAAACTCTTCTGTCAAATTTTCAATCACTGCGCTTAACTTATTCGTATTTTCCTCTAATCGTATGTTATTTTCAATTATCTCTGTTTCCAAATCGTTAAGTGTTGATTCGTCTTTGTTGAAATCTTCATTTCCAATGAAATTGTCAGATTCTACATAATTTTCGTCAGTATAAAAAAGATCTTCATTTGGTTCATCATGCGGAAAAAGGTTGGAAACATTTTCAGACTCCTAGAATTAATTTTATTACTTTAAATCATTATACGAGAACGTTTAATTACAATTTGAACGATAAAGATTATTTATAATGTTGACAGTAATTTTCGTTTTTGTGAACAGAATTCGATATTTTTTTTATATATATTTTAAAGAGAAAAACTCTTCTTAAATTTGTTTTGTTAGAGCAAAAAATAATAAATGAGTTCTTTAAGATTATTAATTAATTATTTTAATTTAAAAATATTGCTGAGTCGTTATAGAAGTGCATGATGGAGAGAATATTTTATTTGTAGTATTGAAGTTGCATTTTTTAAGTTTCCAAAAATTTCAATATTTTTTAATGTCAATATATAATGTATAAATTTATACACAATATAATATATAATATATATTACACAATTCATTGAACGAATTAAAAAAAAACATACTTACTATTTTCTTGAAATTCTTTTTACTTCTGTACACGGAAGTCATTGGAACGGGTATATCTGAATTAGGCTGTAGATATTGTTTATAACGTTTTCGCTGCAAAGGACCATCATTATTCATCTACAAATTGATAATATTTAAAGGTAAAATTAATATTGATAAATATTAAATAAGTTAACAAAATTATGAATGCTTACCTCCATTCTGATGATTTTTACTTTGAATTGAATATACCGCTTTTTTAAAATTAAATCTTTTATTAAAGTTTATATATTCATCGTATAAAAATCCACTTAGTCACTTTTATTAAATAAAAAGCAAGACACCAAAAATCTTGTTAAAAATTAAATTGAGACTTTTTAAATGCAAGAATAAAATTCAAATCGAAATTATTTTAAATTCAACCGGATGTCATGAACAAACAATTGAAGTTATGATTTTCAAAACTGTCAATTTTCGTTGCCATGGCAATAAATATATTCTAATCGATAAATAGATTGTAAAAGTGTTAACTCGTGTGGTACTTTTTCGTGGAGCTCGCGAATATTAAGTGACGATTTTTAGAAATGAGTAGCAGTGTAATTAAAATTGCTTATGTGCTGTTTCCAAATGGAGTTGAAAAATGCGTACCAGTTTCCTCCATTGAAACTAAAAAAATTTTTAAAAATAAAAGTGATTTTAATCACCAAGAAAAATTGATAATTTGGTTCTCTGGGAACAAGGATGTAAATGACGTTCTCTTGAATGCATATATATTGCTTTTAGGGAGTAAGTACTTTATTCACATTATATTCAGTTGTACTTTTTAGCAGTTAACCTTATTGAATAAATTTAAAACAATAAGTTTTTTTCTGACTTTCCAAAATCTGATAACTGATTGCTAAATAAACCATTTTTTAAATTTATATTCTATTATTCTTAAAATAATAATTTTGAAAATTAAATTATGAATTAAAATTTTCAGCCAGCAACGTTGACATAGATAATCAAAGAAAAAACAAAAGAATCAGGTATCCCAATAGAAGGAATATAAGTTTCTCCTCAAGTTTCTCATTCGGACAAAAGCAAGGACAACGGTTAAACAAAACCAACTTGGATGAAAAGGTAAACTTAGTTATTTGGAAATACATTTTCAATTGACTTTTTTTCCTATTAGTATCATATTTAGAATAATTTTAATTTAACTGTTTACAGCTTAAAAAGAGGGAATTAGAAAATAAGAAGAATCTTGCTAAGAACAAAGAAAATAACAAAATATTAGACCTCCATCATACGAAATTGCAAAATTCGAGAAAAAGATTTGAATCAGAAAGTGAATCTGATCAAAGCATTGAAAATGGTTTGTCTTAAAAATATACGTTATAAAGATAGAGTTGAAAATATAACAAAAATTTTCTAAATAATACAATTTTTGAAGACTGTAAAGAATGATATTTTTAAACAATATTTCCAAAATAATTCTACAAAACATAATTACAATTTCAATTTTGAATTTAAAAAACATTAAATAATTGTTATTAACTAATGGACCTTAGGCAAAATGTAAATATTTAAACCTACAAAATAGATATTAATATTTGGATCAGGTTCTAAAGAAAAATCTCTTGCCTCAAGCAATTGGACACAGAATAAACGTGCATCACCTGAGCCGAGACCTGGAACAAGCAATCAGACGCAGAAAGAACGTGTATCACCTGAAGGGAGACCTGGACCAAGCAATCGAGTACAAAATAGACGCATATCACCTGAGTCCACTTTTAGTTTTTCTGACGAATTTGACAATGAACTTGAAACTTCTGACACACGTCCCTTAAGTTCAAACCATTCTTCTTTCTCTGAAGCACAACCACGAATTGGTAAATAAAATTTTTTAGGTTTTTATTAAGATATACAAAAAAAATTTCAATTGTTTTCTTATTTTATTAAAAAAATAATGTATCATTTTCTTTTAAGAAATAAGAAATTAAAAAAATGAAGGTTTTTTTAATTCTACTGAGAGAAGTCGAAATGGAAATCGACCCAATGAAAACCGAGCAGAACCACGAATTAGTAAAATCAATTTATATAAAACTTTTTGACATTAACAGACATTTCATTCCATTTTTTCATTAGTCTATTATAAAATAATTTATTAATTTCTTTTTAGAAACCGGAAATGAAAGAAATGAGGGTTTATTCAACTCCATTGATAGAAATCGAAACGGAAATCATCTTATTGAAAATCGAGCAGAACCACGAATTGGTAAAATCAATTTCTATAAAACTTTTTGACAACCACAGACATTTCATTACATTTTTTCATTAATCTATTAAAAAATAATTCATTAATTTCTTTTTAGAAACCGGAAATGAAAGAAATGAGGGTTTATTTAACTCCACTAATAGAAATCCAAACGGAAATCATCCCAATGAAAACCGAGCAGAACCACGAATTGGTAAAATTAATTTCTATACAAATTTTTGACATACACAAACATTTCATTTCATTTTTTCATTAGTCTATTAAAAAATAATTCATTAAATTCTTTTTAGAAACCGGAAATGAAAGAAATGAGGGTTTATTCAACTCCATTGATAGAAGTCGAAACGGAAACCATCCCAATGACAACCAAAACCCACGTGATGAAGTGAGATTATTATTTTTTCAGTTTTATTCCTATATATATATATATATATATATATAAATGATTTTCATTATTATTTTAAATTAGATTATCTCTCTTGGAAATGGTATTAGAGTCCATCTGGACGTCTGGGAGTCAATGATAAGAAGGGGAGACTCGCGGTTCGTACGCGAATTGATGGAAATCATTTGGGGAAGAGAAAAATTAAGAACAAAATGTTTAAGCGAGAGAATGGCTAACAGATTTAATATAAATGGACCTAGGCTGGAGCCCTTAAGTCCGGTGAAACGAAGATTAGTAAAAGGTAATCAAATCAAGATATTTACAGATTGTCTCTTTGCTTTTCGCCGTGTACACAAATTTTAATATTATGTTTCTTTTTTACATACTCTCCAAATCATTTAATTTCCAATCATATATTACAAAATCACCAGAAGCCTTATAGCATTAGAAAACGTTAAATTTTTTTAACTTTCTTGTTTTTAATATTTTTCTTGTTTTTAAATATTATTACAGATATTTACTAATTTAAAATATGAAAATGTAAACGAATTCAAAGTTATTCCTTCAACATTGAGATAAATAATTTTTTAAATACACAAAAATCACACTGCTTTAAAAACGTGAATAGTCACAAAATAGCCTTATCAAATTTTTGAAAACGGACTTCGTGATCAGCTACCCCGAAAAACAAATTTCCTACAAGTCAGAACAATTTTTGAAAAAATCGTTTACCACATTGAATCCACCATTTCCATTTTTTTAATTTTGAATCCGCAATCGTGACCAGCGTCCTTAACCCCTTAACTGTCGGAAACGCTCAAAACACATACGCGTCATCCACTGTCAAGAGGTTAAAAAGCACCTTCTTACTATTTAAATCATATCTGATGGATTTTCGAATGTCAGCTATAGTTTTAAAATCTAGTTAAATATTCATGCTCATCAACAATAAAATTTTCTGTATAACTAATCCCAAAAAAAAATTGTTGATCGATTTAAAAAAAATCGTTCATCATATAGTGAAATATTTGATTCCAAATTTTTTAAATCTTGCTTTACATATCTTAATTCTAATTCCAATCATATCTGAACGATTTTAAGAGATCATCAAACCACCTTGTACCTACTTCTAATCAAATCTGATCGGTTTTAAAATATCAGCCGTATTTCTTACATCTGACTTAAGATTTATAATCATTAGCCATAAATAATATGCTTTGGTTTCTCGATGTGAAAAAATTCTGATCGATTCTCAAAACATCGTATCCTTCATCGGGTCCGAAATTTTTAATTTTTGAAATATGATCCCAAATTAGTAATCACCCTGGCGAAGTCGCTGAAATCGCTTTTGAACTGAATTTTATCAAGTTTTGATCATGTTTAATTAGAGGTGGAATTTCGCTACTAATCAATTAAATTCAATTAAATAAACCTTGGATAATGAAAAAATATTGTTTTAGTTGCTTTATACCAAAATTGAGTTAAATTATGCTGTAACTAAATAGTATTAAAAAACATCATTTAACTCAACTTTTACTAAAAACAACTAAAATATATTAATATTTTTTTATTACTAATTGTTTCTTTTATAAAATTTCATTGATTAGCAGCGCAATTCTACATCTAATCAAACTTAATCAAAATTTGGCCACATTTGGTTCAAAAGCGATTTTCATAAACCGCCAGGGCAGCGTCTGAAAAAATTCCCAAATATCTAGATCAAGCAAATCTGATGGATTTTCAAAAAATTGAATTTTTTAATTTTTAATTTTTGACATCTGACATCAATTTTGTTTTGCGAACGCAATATTTCAAGATTCATTGGATTGCTGCCTACAAGAAGCATGAAAAAAAAATCATTTTTGAATTAAAATTTAAAAATTTCTATTTTTCCTCTAAGAATGAGTAGAATATTTTGGAAATTTAAAAGCTGATTCTGAAAGAGCAATTTAAAAATGTAAGAAATTTTTGTTCCAACATTTTTTTTACGTTGCATGTAAGAGTAAAAATCAGCTTTGAAAATAATAGCAAAAATGTCTCTGTTCCGGTGTTAAAGAGTTAAACATATAAAGCACTTCAATAATATTTGAAAGTTGCAAAGTTAAAGAAACAAATTTTTCCAATGCGCGAGAAAGATTATTTGAAGAAAATCTTTGCGTATAAAGTTTATTTTTATGATCACGATTATAATTAAAATTATTTTGTAATTTTTCAGATCTACTTTTCGAAAAAATAACAGCAAATGGAAGTGAAGGATACGCTAGACAATTACGGATGAATAAACTCTCCAGATATCTAAGTTTGAAGTTGGCCGACGTGAATAGGAGTCCGCCTTAAAATTTTTGTTCCATTAAAACACATTTTTTCATTCGATTTATAAACTTTTCTGCTCGACAGTCAAATTTCAGTATCTGTTAGAAACTGTTGAGCAGAGATCATATCAAATTGCTCATTGCAAGTTTCTTTTTTTTTCACTGATTTAAACCATTCTATGGTCTAACAGAGTAAAATTTTACTCTCCAATCGCTCTTGACTAGTTCTTTTTTTCCACTGATACTTATTATTATTTTACTACATACTAAAAAGTGATAATTATTTTAAGTTGAACTACATTACATAAAAATAGTATAATATCAAAGTAACGTTTATAGTCTTAACATCTGTCTTTTATACTGTTTTACTTAAAATAATTCTTTCTTACTTTACTCAAAAGTTTATTGTTTTGTTCAGATTTCACTTATGTTAGTTTTAATTTACTTGTTTAATAATTGTTACAATACGTAAAAATTGTAATTTCATAAATTGAAGAAATAAATATAATACTGAGAGTAATCATGCTTACTGCCTTCTAATTTTACATTAACTTTTACATTTTTATTAAATATCCCATAAATTATCAAAAGTAAATTGTATATTTAACTCATAAAAGTTCAAATAAATAATTTAACTATAGATATATTATAGTGTATAAGTTTTTAAGTTCTAAAACTGATTTCTAACGAAACACTTTTTATGTTTTTTTCTCAATTCAATTGTATAAAGAAAAGAATCAAACAAGAAACTTAGTTATAAATGTCTCTGACTGCATGGCATAAACAATATTTTGAAAAATATTATAAACGATATCGTAAATAATATCATATGCGATATCATAAATAATATCGTATGCGATATCATATTTAGTCCCAAATTCCATTATTGTTCCCAATATTGTTTCCATTATAACTAATTAAGTGAGTCACAATATATTTCTTGACATCGATTCCAATATCATAACAGATACTGTTTCCAATATAGTAATTTTTAATAGGGGGTTCAAAAGTGCACAAATAGCTAACGTTAGCTATTTGTGAGAAAATGAAATAAATGAAATAAGTTTTAACTTACCCAATATGAAGCAAGTGAGTTAAAATTTCAAATTTTCTTAACACTTTTTACATTTTTATTTTAAATTTCGAGAAATATTAAATTCAAAACACGAATCTTCTATTTTTGCGAACTTTACGATCTAATATCTTGGTTTACGAAAAATATACAAATTGTATGCCTTTAAAATATTCAAATCAAGCCTAACTTTCCTTACTCTAATATTTCCAACTTCTTCCTAAATTTAATTTTTGAAATAATAGAGTTTAAAAATTGTAATACATTTTTAAATTAAAGTGATTAAAAAACCACTTTAAACTTAGAAGGAAGTATTGTTTTAATCTCAAAATGTATTACAATCTTAAAACTTTATTATTTGAAAAACTAAATACAGGACCAACATGAAATTTTATTGTGAGAGATTTAGGCATAATTTGAATATTTAAAAGGTATCAAAATTTATTTATTTATTTATTTATTTATTATTTTTTCCTAATTTTTTATTAGTTTGATTTCTATTCAATTAAATTCCTAGATTTTAAAATATTTTTTCAAATTTTAATAATTTTCTACAACTTCCAATTATTTCTTCATCATTGAGCTACCAATTTCTTCAATTTTTAATTATTCTTACTATTTATTCCTCAATTAAATTCCTAAATTTTAAACTATTTATCTCATTTATCAATAATTTTTTCAAATTCATTCTCTTTTATCTTTCTGCAAATATTTTCTCCACTTTTTAACTAGATATATTAACCATTTTTTAATTAATTTTCTTAATTTTTATTTATTATCTCAAATCTAAATTACTGTATCCACGTTTCAATGTTTTAATCACTCTTTAATTATTTTTCTCATATTTAAAATACTTCCCTTATGAAAAATAAGTATTGGATTAAGTCTTGGGAGTAAGTATTGGATTAAGTATTGGATTAAGTATTGGAATAACTATTGAACTATTGGAATAAGTATTGTAGTATTGGAATAAGTATTGAAGTATTGGAATAAGTATTGGTTTAAGTATTGGAAACTCCAATACTATTTTTGCGTAACATATTTTTAAACAAATTTTTCTTTAATTTTCTGTGGAACTGTGATTTTGCGTTCTATGTCTTTCTACGTATTAAATTAACAAAAAAACTACTGCGCAGAGCTAGGAGCCATAGAAACTTAGTGCGCAACCAGTAAAATTTTTAAGAATGTTTAGCGAAAAAAGTATTGGAGTTTCCAATACTTAAACCAATACTTATTCCAATACTTCAATACTTAATCCAATACTTAATCCAATACTTAATCCAATACTTATTTTTCATAAGGGTTTTGACAATTTTTGATTATTTTTTGTGAAATTGCAATGGTTTTAAAAATTTTATATTATTTTGATTATTTGTTGATTAATTGCGAAAATTTCCATTATTTTTTCTCAAATTTCCAATATTTTTTTCAATTAACGATTATTTCTATCATTTGTCTTCAATTTTTAATTGTTCACACTATTTGTTCCTCAATTAAATTTATAAACTTTCAATTATTTATCTCATTTATCAATTATTTTTTTCAAAATCATTTTCTTCATTATCTGTTTGTAATTCTTTTTTCCACCTTTTAATTAGATAATATTAAGGGGAGGTTCTAGTCCAAATCGACAAAAAAATTTTTTTTTTTTTAATGCTTTATTTTCATGCTTAGGGTCTTGAAAATGTGTATACAAAAGGATATTCCTCTATCTAATTTATTTTACGAGTTATAGCATATTAGACAAAAAAGTGCGTCGGCCGAAAAACAAGTAAAAATGCGCGCTCGTACCGCCAATTAAGTGGTGTGTTTCAAAACACACCGAAAATCAGTGCTTAAGTTCAGCAGAAAATGCTCTTCGAGGATAAGGAAGGAACCTTATATGGTCATGGAATAGCTGATTAGAAGTAAAATTAAAAAAACAAACATTACATACGATTTTTCCTTCGTCAAACTTTAAACGCGTTTTTCTCTAAACACCTTTTTTTTGCGCGCGGGGCACGATTCACCTTCAACGGTTGAACCGATTTCGATGTTTGACGGCTCAAATTAAAGCTCATTCAATTTAGAGGGCCACTAGATTGCGTTTTCTTTTTAAAAAAAATTTTTGTTATTGTTTATTTTACGATAAAGCAAAAAAAAGTGTAAAAAATAGGTTTTTCTTTTTCAAATGACCTCAATTTTTTTAAAGGGTCTTTTTAAAAATCGGATATTCATATGGCCCCCAAATTTTATCTAGTTTAAGAATATTTTTGGTTTTTTCAGTTCAGATCATTTGGAAGGGCTGTAGAGTGCCCCGTGAACTTGGACTCCCGCCACGCACGGCTTTCTTCAGGGAGGACTGGAGCCGCCATTTTTAATTATTTTTCCTTGAAAAAATTTTGTAAAATTTTTCAAATCTATACCAATAAATACCATAAGAAGATATTTCAAAAAATAATTGGCTGATTCCAGAAAAAAATCGAAATTGATGTCCTTAATGATTTCTGAAAATCAGGATTGTTGGTTATGAAAAGTTATTTTTTTTAATAATACTACTATACTAGATGTACGAATTTATGAAACAAATTTATTTCTTATATGATAAACAAAGAAGACATGTCCAAGAGAGTACCCTGAAAATCATACCCTCACTATGTCCCAACTGCTGAATTCGAAGAGAATCATTAACTTAAAACGTAAAATTCCTTACTAATTGTTTGTTATTTTATTTTTTATTTATATAAGATAGTATTAACTGTATCTACATGAGTTTATAATTTAAAAACAGCGAATGGAAGTATTTTTAAATATACTTCAAAATTTGTCCTTGAAAAACTTATCATTCCCTCACCGCTTTGAAACAGTGTGATTGCAGCAAAGTTTTAATGCCTACCAAGTTCCACCTTAAGTTTTTTGAAAAATGGCAACATTGTTATTGACAACCTATACTGCAGTGAACGTTTGTAGAAAGGATATTTTGTTAAAACTAATTTATCAATGAGATTTTTAAAAAATACATTTCTTCACGTCATTCCCTCATGTTGATTTATAAATAGGTAAACACATTTTAATTTACTAATCATAGTGTATTTGCACATGTTTCCAGTGTTTATATCGCATTGTTCACAGTGCATAGGGAAGTAAGGTTATGTTTCTGAGGTTATGGTCATTTTGTTTCGATTCGTCCTTCCCTCATCATCATTCCCTCACTAAATTTTACCTTTATATTCCATTGAAAAATATCAAACTCAAAACAGTTGGGGACCATTATAATATTTTAATCAAATAAGCCATAAAATACGGCTTGAGAAAAAAAAATTCAATAATGAGTAAAAAAAATTGATGAACTTGGTGAAGCCATTTTCGATTTTTTTCTGGAATAAGCCAATTGCGTTAAATCAAAAAAAAAAAAAAAAAGCCTAAAATTACGTTAATTTTCGGGACTTTGGACTAGAACCTTCCCTTAATCATTTTTCAATTAATTTCCTAAATTTTCATGTATTATCTCAAATCTAAGCTATCTCGTCTCTACTTTTCAATGTTTTAATCTTTAATCAATATTCAATTATTTTTCTCAAATTTTAATTAGGTTCGTGAATTTTCACTTTTTTTTTATTGCAATGATTTTCACAAATTTTATATTATTTTGAATATTTGTTAATTAATTCCAATAATTTCAATTTTATTTATCTCAAATTTACATTATTTTCTTCAATTTTCGATTATTTCTATAATGTTGTAACTATTTTCCTAAGTTTAAAATTCTTGAAATCATGTTGTAATCAGGTACTTTAATTTACTTTACAATTATTCTGTATTTTTTAAAATTATTTTTCTAAAATTGGAATTATAATCTACAGATTTCAACTATTTTTATCACTTTCCAAAAATCTTCTTCAAGAATTTTCATGATTTTTCAATGTTCCCCCTAAATTTTAAAGTTAACTTCCAGAAGTTTCAATTATGTTTTTTAATGTTTTCAAATTAAACTTTTTCAGTTTTAATTATTTCCTTTAATTTCAAATTAGTTTCATTATTTATTATTTAACTTTCAATTTCTTTCGACATTTTTCAATTATTTTAAAAAATATGATTTTTGTTCTACAAATTTCCAATGCTCTAATCATTTTTCAATTATTTTTCTCAAATTTCAATTAAGTTCGTCAATTTTTAATTTTTTTTTTAACTTGCAATGATTTACACGAATTTTATTACCTTATTTTGATTATTGGGTTATTAATTCCGAAAATGTACTCGAAATCAAATAAAATTGTCAACTTTTGCGTTACAATAATTAGGCTAATTAAGAAACTTTTTAACTTATTATTGTTTTATTTCTCCCCCCCCCCCATCCAACCCTCCTCGGATAATATTAAGTTTTCAAATGGCAAAAATTTACAAGTCGCCGCCCCTGAAACAAACTGTTTATGACAGTTTTTATTATTATTATAAAATAGCTTTTGATTAATGAAAGATTATTTGTTAATGAACATTGGTTAAAAAATTCGTTTTTAAAAAGTTATTTTAACAAAACTGTTTTCTACCATGCATTATTTGTGCACCATCAACCATCCATCTTGAATTCTCCCCACCGAACTTGAATAACCTAATACATTCACAACCCTGCACATAACTTGCGCATCCTTGTTTCGAGTTCTGTCTGGTTTCGTCAGTTATTGCTAGGTTGCTGCCTGCCCAAATCTTTGTAAACATATGTCATGTTAGTAAACAACAGTAGGCAGACATGGAAAATATCAGTTACCAAAATTTACAATATTTATTGAATTAATTTATGAAACATTTGGTTTGGATCAAAGGAATTGTGTTAATACCGTTAATACTCACAAAATGGAAGCTTGTGCGGAGCGTTTATGCGATCTTGTAACGTGTCAAAAAGAATTAGAGCAGGAGGAATTGTTTTTAACTGGATTATTGTCTAAAATTGATAAGCAAATACATGCTCTTCAGGTTTGATAATTTGCAGTTTATTTTACAAATGTTTTAGTAATTAAAGTATGTAGTTTGTTTCATATAATTCTTTAATAATTACATACTCTAATATTATGTTTTTGGAAAATATAACCTCAATTTTTTTCATCGTATTTTTTTTAGATTATTTAATCAAAAGGTACTTAAAATTTGTTTTTAATTAAATTACTCATAAATAGTACATTAAATTTTTATTAAATTATTTTATTATTTTGCTTTTTCAACATTTAAAAAAACCATTTGCATACATATATTGTAATAAATTTGAAGTGTTCACTTGACTTTTATGGAATATTCCAAGTTTTACTTTTTAACTTTTTAAAATTTGTTTATCATTTCTCATGTGGACAGCATATTTGTAAAAATGTTGAAACAAATAAATAGTGTTTGATAATTTTTCTTTTATTGTTTATTCAATATTATTGAATGATGTATTCCTTTTTCCCAGATAATCGTGATTATTGTGTTATTATCAATTAATCTACATTAGTAACTAGTAAATAATTTTAAAAATTTAATAACAAACTGACTAAAAAAATTAATTCGTAAGAAGTTAATTCACAAACTCTTTATGTTTGTAACACAGCCTTCCAAAAAAAAAGGTTTCCGGATCTGGGTATGAGACCAATATTTTCCTATGTATTTTGATGCACTGAATCCGAATCCACCATCAAAATTGGTCCAGCAGGTCTGATTTTGAACGTAACCTGAAAATCAATAAAATGGAACTTTTTGTTCGATAAAGTCTGAATCCGACCTAAATTTATACAAGTCTAGAATCAATAGAAAGCTTAATTTGTGACTTTTAAAACACTTTTTTAAAAATTGTTCCACGATGATTTTTAACGAAGTTATGATGTTTTACTTAAAATATAACTTTTTTCAAAATGTTCAAAACACATCAATAATGAGTTATGGGAAAAAATGATTTTAAGAAAAACATCATAACTTCGTTAGAAATTATCGTAGAACAATTTTTTAAAAATCGTTTTAATGTCATAAATCCAGCTTTCTATTGATCCTAAATTTGTATAAATTTTAGGTCCGCTTCAGAATGTATGGAACAAAAAGTTCGATACATTCAATCAAAATAGGAATATATTGGTCTCATACCCAGATCCGGGAACTTTATTTTTTTTGTGGGGCTGTGATAATTTTTCTTCTGGAAATAAAAAAACTTATTTTGAAAGTGGAAAAATAATAATTTTTGCTGTAAGCGATTACAATTATTATTATTAGTTTTATACTAATTCTAATAAACTATGGGAATTAATTCAATCTTTATTTTAAAAAAGTTTAATTTTCAGGTAGAACAATTGCACTTAGTAAATGCAAAAAACCAAGCTGAAATTAACCCCGTAAATTGTAACAATATAACAATAACAGGAGATATTCATGAAGATCCATCAAATGATGAAGCTGAGAAAGAGCCTTCACTAGAAAATGGGCACCAACTAGACTTAAGGCCAATTAAAAAATACAATGATTCTGAGGAAGATGAAGAAGAGGAAGAAGAGGAAGATGATTTAGATGACACAAAGAAACGTAATTTTCCAAATAACAGTGCTGATTTCGATTACTTATAAAAAATCTAAGACCAGCATAATTAGGGTTTTCAGCGGCTCTGTTATTTATAAATTTCTAACATTTTACCAGTCTCTTTAATACTTTTTAAAATTAAATTCTTCATAAATTTTGACAAAATTACGATTTTTATTTATTATTTATATCCTCAAATTTTTTAGAAAAAAAAACAGGAAGGTTATTATTTCTTGCACTCTTACAGAAGGTTTTCATTTATCAAAAAATTGTCACTCTTATAATTCTTAATTATAGGTAATATACAGAATTTATAGATAATTTATTCCAAAAATATCTTACAGTGAAGAAAAATTATCTGATTAAAACAAAAATGTGTAATATTTTCTGACGCCTAAACTCTTATAGTCTTAAACTAGTAAAATTTCCAGCTTTAATTGAGTATTATGTAAATAGCCTAAAATTTACTTAAAGTTATTTGTTGAATTTTGTGAATTTTTTTGTGTTAAATTTTGTGAGCTTCAAACATTTTTTTTTATTTATTCTGAATCCGTTTTGTAAATATAAGATAAAAATTCTAAATTAAGAGGGATTTTGGTACTTTAAAAAGTGTATGATTTCTAAATTTTAAAAAATATAATAAAGTATCTATGAATTGAAATTTAAATGAAACAAAATTTATTGCAACAATCTCAAATTCAAAATGCGCTTTTTGCAGGAGAAAAAATTCTAAATCAACAAAAACAGTATTATTATTTTATTTTACTCTTTATTACAAGTAATTCTCGGAAATTCTCAAATTTGTTGCATTTTACAGAAATAAACCTTCATGAAGATTTTACTACTTGGACATAATTTACTTTTAAAAGCTGTATTTTACAATTGAACATTTGGGGAAAATCTTTTGTAGATCACATCTGACCTATCTCTTTTAATTCTTACTTTTTTAACTTTTTTCCTTTTTTTATTTATGCGTCTATAAATACTTGTATCTATATATTAATTCAATTTCAATTCACTTGAATCTTTCCAAAAATTGTTCTTATCTCTTCCTACCCGCAATGAATCATTTCAATTTTTATCGATTTGAGTTTTACTAAAAAAATATTTTTACCTTTCTCTATCCATAATATATTATTTTAATTTTTGTTCATTTGAATCTTATAAAATGCTAAAAAATTAAATCAATTTAATTCAGTATGATCCCGCTTAGAAATTTTGAGGAATGAAATATGAATTCTTTATATCAAACATTTTAATTCTTTTGGATTGAAATAAATTAAACTGATCAAAGATCTATCCTTATTCAGAATGCTTTTAACCTTTATCAATGTAATTTTTGTTAACTTACTTGAATTATTTTTAATTCATTTCAATCCAATTTTCCTATACTTACGTTTCCAATTTTTCTACTCGAGCAGATTGAAAAAATACAGTGGATAAGGAGAAGATAAATTTGGATAAAAACTGAGAGATAAAAATGAATATACTACTTTTTAATTTAAATGAGATAAAAATAAATTTAGGTGTGATTTTAAATTATTTATTTCGATATAGGGAGGGATAAAGGGGCGCATGATTATACCATAATCCGTTTTTTTTAGACATTACAATATTTCGAAATCCATAGCTCAGAACAGCTATTTCATAGAAGTACATTAATTCGAACTAAATTGTAGGTGAATTTTTATTATACAGAATTTTCATTTAATCGAATATTCATATAATTAAATTTTAATTCATTCGTATTTTTATTTATAAAAATAATTATTTGAATGAATTTCATTTTTTCGACTCTTCAGTTAAAAGAACAGCAAATGCAATGAAATCTTATTTTAGTGACATTCAACATGTAAGAAATTTATTTAAAGATAATTCAGAATTAGAGGAATAATAAATTCTTAAAAATTTAAGGTTATGTAATTTTCATTTGATAGAAATTTAATTTAATGAATTTGAAGAAAGTAGGATTGATAATTAAAAGAAATTGTAAAGAGCTGAATTTAAACTTGACGTAACTATTATTTGACAGATTGATTAAAATGTCGAACTTTTTTATGGCACAAATTTTAGTAAATTTAACTTAAACTTGACAGAATTTCAATTTAATCGAATATTCATATAGTCGAATTTATAATTGAACGAAATTTTATTTAATAGAATATTTATATAACCGAAATGTCATTTGATCGAATTTCTATATTACCGACATATTAAACTTGCGAATTTTCATTTAATTGACATATGACTATATGAATATTCGATTAAATTGAAATTCTGTCAAGTTTAAGTTAAATTTACTAAAATTTGTGCCATAAAAAAGTTCGACATTTTAATCAATCTGTCAAATAATAGTTACGTCAAGTTTAAATTCAGCTCTTTACAATTTCTTTTAATTATCAATCCTACTTTCTTCAAATTCATTAAATTAAATTTCTATCAAATGAAAATTACATAACCTTAAATTTTTAAGAATTTATTATTCCTCTAATTCTGAATTATCTTTAAATAAATTTCTTACATGTTGAATGTCACTAAAATAAGATTTCATTGCATTTGCTGTTCTTTTAACTGAAGAGTCGAAAAAATGAAATTCATTCAAATAATTATTTTTATAAATAAAAATACGAATGAATTAAAATTTAATTATATGAATATTCGATTAAATGAAAATTCTGTATAATAAAAATTCACCTACATTTAGTTCGAATTAATGTACTTCTATGAAATAGCTGTTCTGAGCTGTGGATTTCAAAATATTGTAATTTCTAAAAAAAAACGGATTATGGTATAATCATGCGCCACGGGATAAATAATATTGGTTGTTATTTAGATTTGTAAGGAATAATATAAGATTAACATAGATAAAGTGATAATAAGTTTAGTTAGAAAATAAAGGATAAACATGGATATATATTATATATACTGCTTGGAAATTTAAAACGGATAGAGATAAATTTAAGTGTGATTAAAAATTATTTTTTTGGGTATAGAGAAAAATAAAAAAGATTAATTGCTATTCAGAATTGGAATAGAGAAAAAAAAAGATTAAAATGTATAAACAGAAGATGAATTTGGATGAAAAATCAGAGATAAAAATGAAATCACCGCTTCTTTGTTTCAAGTGAGATAAATACGATTAATGTTGGTTTCAAAATTATTTATTTGGATACGAAATGAATAAATTTGAATGGACAAAGATATTATCTTGAATAGAAAATCAGGGATGAACATTAACATACTGTTTCGCAGTTAGAAAAGATTCAAACTAATTTATTTATGGGGACTGATGAAAATTGGTTGTTATTCAGATTCGTCATGGATTAAAAAAGATTAAAAGGATAAACTCACTTAGAGAATAGAGACGAATAGACAGAGATTCATACGGATAATGTTGTGTTTGATTCTTTAAACAATTTAAAAATAAAAATTATAAAATATTTATTAAGAATAACAGTTACATTTTAGAAGTTATATGAAACAGAAACATTTGCCAAAATGTGAAATTGTTTTAAATTTAAAAGTAGTTGCGATTTTAAGATTTTAACGATTTTAAGTATTTGAGTTGATCAGAATCTAATTCACTGAAAGTAAATTACCGCTTTCAAACTGAGAACCAATAAAATTGCTTCATTATACTCATTCCAATTTTAACCCAGCCAATCAAGAACACAATATACATTTTTCATACCCGTTTCCACAGTAAATTTTGTTATTTTTTATTAATATTAAGAATTACTAATTAAATTAAATAATTATAATAATAAATAAAGATTCCGTGGTACTAAATGTGGCCCAAATTCTTTTTTTGTAAATAGTTCTTTTCCAGTTTGATTTCTCCTAGGATTTAAAACGGCACCAAACTGTTTTAAAATAGAAGATGGAATGGGATATATCCAAAAATAAATCAGGCCTCACTAGTCTTTGGAATCTCTTCGTTCTATAAGCAAGAAATATAATTTTTACTTTACTTTGTCAATTTCAGTTTGTAAAAAGATCTGGATATAAAACAGTAAAAATTACAAAATTTTAAGTACCTAACAAATTTTTACTTTGCAAAATTAAAATTTTTTTTTTCCATTTATTTGGATTAAAAATAGAAGAACAAACGAAACGTTTTTAGAGTGTTCTGCTAAATTCAGATAGTTAAAAAATTTTCTGTACGTCAAGAATAGTTTTTGATTTGATCAATTTTCATAAATATTCGATTATTGAAAGAGAATAAAAATGTCAGAAAGCAACAATTGCAAAGCCTCTGGCGATTTTAGTATTGCGGAGAATATTGCGCCAGTGAATTTGACACCAGGTGAAAAATTTCAAGAATCTGGTGATAAATCATTAACCATAGAAAATGAAAAAGTACAGTGTTTATTGGACAAGGTAATCCAACAAGAAAGTTGCCCCTTAATTATAGATAAAAATAATGAAGAGCAATCAGCAAAAGTAAGTTTCAAATTAATTTAATTACTGAAACAATTTAAATAGATTTTAATAATTTATAAATAATATAATAATATTAATAAATATAATATAATAATTTAAAATTACAAAAACAAAAAAGTAATGTAATAATTATATTATTTTAAGGTATTTTAAAAAGGAAATTTGCACTAAGCAATTAAATTTAAAAATCATTTTTATTAACAATTAATTAAAATAATTTAAACAATAAGCAAATCACTAACAATAGAAATAACAACATTTAGAAATAATTAATTTTATTATTTTACATAATTTGAGTGTAAAGTCAGTAAATATTTAATTTAATGGTGGGGTATTAATATCTTTTGTTGAAATATAGTTATTAAATTGTATTCAAATTTTATTATTACTTTTATTCATGAAATTTATTTTTCGATTTATTTATTGAATATGTATTACAACCTAGTATTTAAATTTTTAGTTGATAAATTTGTCTTATTCTAATATGGACAAAATACCAAGGAATATAGTTTAATTATTAACAGAAATTTGAATATAATTTAATATAATTTATTTTTAGGAAATATTGAATGAAACAAATTTAAAATTAAAAAATCTTAATTTTCAGAAACCAGAGAAGGTGGAAAGTTGTCCCTTGATCATAAATAAAAACAAGGATGAAACTTTTGAAAAAGTAAGTAGATAGTTGAATTTTCCTTAACTTTTTAATTTACATTTTATTAATTTAGCAGCTAATAAATTTATGTAAACATTAAAATAAATTAACTAATAAATTAATCAATGTTAAAATAAATAAACAGTACCATATTAAGACTGGTTAAGTCCTTGATCACTGAAATCAATAATTAAAAAAAAAATTTAGCTAATTTTATTGTCAAATTTGGAGGCCCCCTAGAAAGAGAAAACCAATTTAGTTGACTCTTTAATCCCCCCACCTCTTAACATTGAATAAAATAAATATTATTAAATTAAAAAAAAGCTTGTTAACCCGAATTATTATTTGCCAAAAATAAAACTTTCTCGAATTACCAAAAATAAGATTTTTAATTAACTTACATTTTATTTAACATAGAAAAGACTAATGAAATTATTAAGTATAATGAATGTAATTAGTGAATTCAAAATTAAAATATTTAAAGAATTATTAAAAATTAAAGGAATTTTTATTTCATTAAAGATGAAGAAATTTAAGGATTGTCAAATTTTTAAATATTTTGATGATAATTTTCAGAATATTTGAGGAATCAATATTAAAAATATTAATATTCTTAATTAATTTAAAGATATATAAAAATATTCAGAATTAATATAAATTCAGCAATAAAAGAAAATTCGAAAATTTAGAAAAATGCGAATACACTCGTAAAATAAAATCGTCAAAGTGGGCCCTTTTTATGAGGACGTACACATATTATTTTAATTTTTCTAAATGTAATTAACTAATAAAATAATTCTAATTTTTTTTTATAATTAAGAAAACAGAGGAGGAAGAATGTTGCCCAATGAAGAAGGTTGTCAATGAAGAAAGAAACACAAGTGACATTAATTCAAAATTACAGCTAGATATCCAGGTTTGAATGTTTTTTGAGCAATTTTTCTATTTATTTTAATAATTAACACAGTTTTGTTTTTGTCTACAAAATGTTTAAATCCAAAAGAAGAATGTTTGTTGATAAATTCCTTTTACATACATTTTTTTGATCATTTAGAAAATAATATGACAAAATATTTTATTTCCTAAATTTCAATTATGTCAAAAACTACTAATTTCATAGTTGAGAACACAGTTACTATTTCAAATAGTAAGATTCTTTTACTGACAGATTAGTACAAAAAATGATATATTTATTAGTAAAAACCATTTTTAGTTTATGTTACATTACTAAATAACTTGCAACATAAACGCGCGCCCAAGCGCGCGACAAACTTTCCATTGTTGTTGTTCATTTAAAACTATAAATTTTTGCACATTCCAATGATGGAAATTACGAAATTGAAAAATATATCTGAAAAATGACGAAAATAATTGACAGTTGAAAGAAAATTTAAAAAATGACTACATAGTTACACAATTGAAAGGAATAGTTTTAAAAATTAAACAATGAATATTAAATTTAAACAAAATAGTTGAAATATTATAATATAACTGTTCGAAATAATTGAAAATTGAATAACTGGATTGGTTATCGAAAAAAATAATTGAAATTGAAAAAAATTATAAAAAGTTGAGGAAATAAATTGAAAATTTAAGAATTAAATTAAAATTGAAAAAAATAATTGATAACTGAAACAAAAATTACAAAATGACGAAAATATTCTACAATTGAAAACAAAATTAAAAAAATGTCTTGATTAATATACAACCGAACAAAATAATTTGAATAATCAAAGAATAATTTAAAAATTTTAAGATAATAATTGAACATTGAAAAAATTGTAGAAAATACTAGAAAATTGCGGAAAATAATCAATAATTGAAAGGAATAGTTGAAAAATGACGAGAATAATTAAAAGATTTATGAAAATGTGTGAAAAATAACGAAAATAACTGTCAATTGAAAATAAAACTCGAATAATGACTAGAGTAATAAACAACTGAAAAAAACAATTGACAAAATTAAACAAGAAATATTAAATTTAAAGAAAATAATTGCAAATTGAAAAATTAAGAAAATTGAAGGAATAATTGTTGGAAATAATTGCCCATTTAACAACAGGATTAAAAATCGAAAAAAATAATGAAAAATTGAAGAATCGAAATTAATTTTGTGGAATATACTTAAAAATTGAAGAATGGAATTAACAATTAAAGAAAATAAGTGAACAATTAGCTTTGAAATTAAAGAATTTTAATGATTATCAAAATAATAATAGAAAGTAGGGGATAATAATAATAATAATAACAACAGTTGAATTGAAATTTTCAAACGATTTTGATGAGTAAAAAAGTAATTGAAAAAATCCGAAGATTATTGAATATTGAGGAATTAATGGAAAATCGATAAAAATAATTGAAAATTAAAAAAAATATTTGATAATTGATAAAAGTCAATTCAAAATTGAAGAAATAAATTGAAAATTAAAGAATTAAATGAAAAAATCAAGAAAATAATTGATAATTAAAAAATAAAACTACAATATGACGAAAATAGTTAACTATTAAAAAAAATAATTAACTATTGAAAAAAAAATTGAATATTGGTGAGAATAATCGGGATTATATTAGAAATTTTTTTTTTTAATTAATAAATAATCATAAAATTAGAGGAGAATAATAAATTGTAAATTAAAAACTGATGACAATAATAAATAAAATTGTAGAAAATAAATGAAAATTGAAGAATTGTATTGAAATTTTCATAAAATAATTCAGAATTGAAAAAAAGTTTACAAAATGGTTAAAATAATTATTTATCTGAAGAAATTAAAGAATAATTATAAAATTTAAAATAAAATTACAATGTGACGAAAATAATCAACTGTTAAAAAAATAATTAACAATTGAAAAAAAAAACCGAAGAATGGTGAAAATAATCGGGATTAGAATTTTTTTTTAATTTAATGATTAATCATAAAATTGAAGAAGAAGAATAAATTGTCAATTAAAAACTGATGAAAAATATGGATAAAATTGTAGAAAATAAATTAAAACTGAAGAATTGTATTGGAATTATTTCAATATAATAATTGATAATCGAAAGAAAAAATTTAAATCTGTCGAGAATGATCGACAACAGAACAAAATATCTAAAAAGATTAAAGAATAATTATAAAATTTAAAGAGAATAAATGTATATTGAAAACTGTTGAAAATAATAGCAACATAAACATTGAAAAACATTGAATTGTTTCTGGTAATTAACAACTATAAATTTTTGCAAGTACAAATTAGATAAATAATTTAAAGAAATTTTTAATTCAAATAAACTTAATATTCTAGATAAATATAACTTTTATTGTAAGCAAATTAAAATTGCTGCCGACTTCAAGAAATAAACAAATAAGTGAAAGTAAATAAAAAATGTTTTAAAAGATCACTAATTTACCAAATTTTATATTTGGAAAAGAAAAAATAATAAGAAAAATAAATAAAAGGAGAAAATAGCGTAGGTAGATACATTACAAAAAGTTAAAATATTTTTGTTGAAAGAATATTTTTTGGAACAAAATTTATTCAAACTTTTACAATTTATAATAACTTCAATCGTTCCAAATTTCTATTGAGGATTATTTCTATTCTTCAAAAGTTCTAACAATTCAAGTTTTAATTCTTCCAAATTTAAAATAGTTCCAAATTTAAAACAGTTTCAACGAAATGTTGACTTAAATTTATTTAAACTTCAATTAATTCAAATTTTTATTTGTTAAAGTCTTAAGACTTAAATTTAATTTTTTTTAAATTCCTTTAAATTTTAAATAATAAGAATTTTAATTAATTCAAATTTGAACTGTTATAAACTTTACATATTTTCAAAATCTAATAATGCATATTTAAATTATTTTTAACATTAACCATTATGTATAAAAACTTCTAATTATACAAAAAAATTTCATTGTATATTAAAGCTTTAATCAGTCCAAATTTGGAAAATAAAAATTTAGACTACAATTTGAATCAATGAAGATTGGGTCTAATGGAATTTGAAATTAAGTGAAATTTATATTTACAAAAAAAATCAAAATTGTGAAAAGTTTAAATGTTTAAATGTCTGTTTAAATGTTTAATGTTAATTGTTTAATGTTTAATGTTTAAATATTTAAATGTAAAAAGTTTAAATGTCTGATTAATAATCAGAATAATAAAAACGCAAGTATTGATTAAAATTTAGATAATTTAAAGTCCTATAACTAATAAAAATTTAGAGGAATTCAGACTTCAAAAAATTAAAACTTAAATATATATTGATTCTTAATGATAGAACGTCCAACGTCCTTCCGGCAGGACAAAAAAGCCTTCCGCGAGTACGTACGAAATCGCGTTATAAAATTAACATGGATTCAGATAAACAAAAAGTAGTATATATGGTTGGAAAGGTAAAGAATCAAGCTTTCAGCGCATGTAAACTTGGAACTTGTAAATTCAAACCCCGAAGCTTGGTAGCTAAAAGAAGTTAAATTTTCCAAAAATTCACATAATTTTTAGTCACAAAAAGACGACGCGCGGTACTGCCGGCAGGACGTTTTCGTTTTTTTAAAAAGACTACCTAGCCCTTGTACATAAATTTAAGAAATCGATATTTATGTCACCTGAAAGCTTGTTTCATTACCTAAAAAACCATATATTCATTTTTATACTTATCTGCTTCCATATTGATTTTACAGAGCGATTTCCGAGGGACTCGCGCCTGAGCCATTTACCACCGGCCGCCATTACGTTAGTTATAACAATATTTACAAAAGGAATAATAAACTCAATTCCTTTGATGATAAAGATGATGAATTATGATGATAATGATGATAGTGATGAAGATGATGATGATTATATGAAATTAAAATAGTTTTTCACAAAAATGAATTGTCCTTCCGGAAGGACGTTTGCTGTGTGAAAGCGCGTCCTACCGGCAGTACGCAGCCTTGGACGTTCTATCATTAATTACTAATTTATATTTTCATTAAAAATAATTATTTTGAAAATTTTAATGATTTTAATTTCCAATGATCTAAATATCAATTAATATAATCACAAGAACATTTCAAGTTAATTTATATTGTTAGAATTAAATTTTAATTTACTAAAAATTTGAGTGTATGGAAATTTCAGTTCAATATTTTAGAGTAAACTATATTTTAATTAATTTATTTTCTGTCAATGCAGTTAAATTAACTCTTATGAAAGTAGACTGTAATTTTAATTTACAGATACATTTTTTCCAACGTGACTGATTTAAAACAAAAAAATATCTAAGTGACAAACTTCAGGTGCGGACAGACAAGAATGAATGAATGAATGAATGAATCTTGCTGATTATTATTATAGATTAGTTGATTTCTATCTACTAAATATTTCAGTCATTTTTAAACTAATAATTAATCATATTTGACTAATGAACTTTCTACTAATAATAATTAGTTATTTTTTATAATTAGAATGAGAAAACACATATACAGTTTTACTAACAATTAGTTTTGCACTAATTCAGATCTAGAGAGATGACAAATACATAAATATAATAATAATAATAATAATAATAATAATAATAACAATAATAACAAAAAAAAATTCAAATCACAATAAATTTCTTTATATCGGTATTTGATTTTAGGAAATAACAAAAGAAAGAGATAATTATCATAAACAATTAATGGAAACTGAGAAGAAATTTGTTGCTCTTGGTACTGCTTTTAATGCTCTGTCAAATGGAAAAGGAGATGAGTCGAGTCTTCGTCAGGAAGTAGAAAATTTAAAAACTTCAATGGCCCAAACACAATTAAAATTAGAAGATCGTATACGTGTAGTGGCTAATCAAGAAAATCAGATTAATGCACTTATGAGTCAAGTTTCGTCTTTAAAAGATGTAGTAAATATTACGAAGGATCTTTTAAATATTCGTAATATGGAAGTTAAACATTTACAGGTAAATATGTATATATAACAAATTATAATAATCAATGTACATATTGTTTTTGTAAAAAATTATTTGTTTTCCTCAGGACAAAAATGTTTCATTATAATTAATCAAGCTTGTTATTTTCTATAAACGTTTCTTTTATTCTAAAAATTAATATTATATAAATTAAATCAATCCCAGTTAAAATTTTTGACTCCGTTCGAATCTTTTCGTCTTTGTTCGGAAACTCTTTAAATTTTGTACAATTAATTTTCATGTCAAAATTTACATTTATCAAAATTGTCATTTACTGAAATTTCCACTTAGTAAAATTACTATTTAACAGATTCTCCATTCATCATAATTTTCAATTATCAAAATTTTTCATTTATCAGACTTCAATTTAACATAATTGTCATTTAACGTAATTTCTATTCACGAAAACTAATTTTTAATGTTTAAAATTTTTTGTGTGAACAAGTACATTGTCAAGTACATAGGTGCATGGGAATATAGATGAATTTTCAGGGGGATTATAATAATAAAATATGTAAAGTACATATGAATAATTATTATATCAAGAATGTAAAAATAACAATAATAAATGAATATCATTTTAAATAAATTTTTTTGTTTTAAACAGGATAGTGTAGATGGAATGGAAGAGAAAATTAATCTGGAGCGTGAAAAACATAGTACGATGTTAATTAAAATGGAATCTGCATTCAAGATAAATCTCGACTTAAAGAAAGAATATGAAACTCAATTGCGACTGTTTCAGGAATTACGCGAAAAATATGACAAAAAAGTTGCTCTTCTAACTGAAGAAAATGGAAATTTGAAAGACAATGACAAGATGAATAAAACGATTTGAATTAAAAGTTGATTTAATTGGCATGCCTTCTGATCGTATTTTTTATGGTTCTAAATATTACCAAAATATTCTTTTAAATATAATGATTTTTAATAAAAAACAATTATTTAAACAATACTAAAGCATCGTTTTTTTGTACTTAAAACAATGTGTTTAATTTCACTATTTTAAAAAATTCCATAGGTATTTAGACATTTTATTTTAGAATGATTAGAAATATTGTTATTGCAATCCAAATTTGTTAAAAAGTGAAATAGTTTTTGTGATTAATATTTAATTCTTTTAATTTAAAGTGATTTAAAGCGAGACTCATTTTCATAAACTAAAGTGTCTTGAATATAATAAATATAATTTAAAAAATGGTTTTGTTTAATAAAAAAAAAATTAGCGCGAGAAGCAAGCATAGAGCAATTTTAATCCGGAGTATTATGGTTTGTGTAATGATTTTCACTATAAAATATTACTTAGCAACCAAATTATAAAAATAAATGAAATTAAAAAGATATTGAATATCATGGTTCGATAGAATGAGAACCGCTTGAACAGATAAAGGTCCTTAATAAATTTTTAAATTTATCATCAACTCACGATATCGTTTAGAAGATTTTGGTTTCACTCGGTATTTTTTGAAGTAAATAAGGGACGTATGATTAAGTTCTAAAATTAATTATTTAGAATATTTATTTCATAGAATTTCATCAGGAAGAATCTTCTTTTAGTAGAAATTTCTCATTTAATTTTCGAATACGTTTTCAATTGAACATAAATTAATCCGAATTTTGACATAACAGAATTTTAAGGTCACCGAATTCATATTTAACAGAATTTTTATTTCACAGAAATCCTTTTAACCAACTTTTCATTTAAAAGAATTCCAATTTAAACGAATTTCAATTTAGGAGACTTTTTATTTTACAGATTTTTAGCTTAATGGAATTTTTAAATACCAGAATATTCATTGGACAGAATCTTCATTTATCCGAAATTGAATTAGTACGAATTGACATTTGATAGAAAACTGAAAATGTTTGCTTGTTCAAACAATTTTTTTCATATTTTCTGTTTTAATTAAATATCTTAGAAGCTTACAACTTTTTCAATAGCGAAAGGAATAATAATTAAATTGATTTAATGTATTTGATTGTTTAAACAATTAAAATTGTTTAAGACCAATTGTTCATTAAATTTAGCTATAATCATGTAGTTTTTGCAATTTTAATTGAAGAACTATAAATAAGTTATTTATTCATAATTCGCAATATACATTTAATTGTTTAAACAATTCTAATTCGTTTAAACAATTTATATTTTTCTTTTATTTTCGAATTTAAATAACTTTTTTAATAGCTGTCAATTCTTTATAGTAACAACTGGCAGAAAAATTTTTCATTAAATATTTCGTTTATTTGTTTAAAAAATTTAATTTGTTTAAAACAACTTTTCATTAAGTTCTCCTATAGAAGCATTTCTTTTTTTCTTTCTTCATTAAAGAAATATCACGAATTTTTCCGTCTCTCTTTTTCAAGACTTTTTGATTGTTTAAAAAATTTATATTTGTGTAATCATTTTATCTTTCGTATATTTTAGATTTCCACTATTTTTTTTAATAAACTACCTTATACTTTCCCAGAATCGAACAGTTTCGTTCATTTTTCATTAATGAACCTATTCCATATACTTTGATATTTTGTGTATAATAATATATTTATTTACTTAATAATGAAATATAAATATTTTGTCTAAATAATAATAATACTGCATGATACAAATCTTTTTCTAAATTTATATGCTTTTTTTAAAAGTATAAGGTAAAAGAGATTTAAAAAACCTTCTCTATAGGTTATTAAAAAATAGTAGTAACAACCTAAAATAAATAATTTGTTGTGCTTGAATGATATTTTAAAATAATACATCAAAACAGCGTTAAAAATAAATAATATTATATTGTTAGTGAAAGGCGCAACCCGACACACAAAGAGAGTCAGAAATAGATATTAAACAGGGGCTGATTGACTGTTGTATCTGATATTTAAAAAATGACATAATATTTGCGCACAAAAATGTTGCTAGAATAATTTAATTTTTTAATTAAGTTTTGCTTTCTAAAATATTGCAAAACTACAGTATTTTTTCAGATATTTAGTAAAATTTAAATTAAAATAATTAAAAAATTTTGAAACTGAATTATTGAAAACAAATTATTATTTTCAAACTTATTTATTGTTTAATTCTTAAAAAATTGTTGAGAGTCTGGTAATTAAAAGAATAATTATAAATTAAAAGCTTCTTAAGATTTAAACTAATAACAATTTGAAAAAGTCCTTTTCAAACATAAAATTTTAAAAGTTTTTCAAAACAAAATTTTCTTTTTTATTTGTCTTTTCATGTTAATTACTTTTGAATTAGTGATCAAACATAACTTATGCTTTAAAAAATAAAATAATAAATCATTAAAGCACTTTTCAAACTTTTTTTAAAACAAATAACAATTAAAAATCAGCACAACACGACACTAACGAAAAAGGTTACCTTCTTTTAATTCAAATTTCAAAATATTTCTCGATAAAGCAAAATCAATAAAAAAAAAACTGCCTAACTTCACTTTAGATTTTAAAACTTGGACAAAAAAAGATGAATAAATAAAAATATTAACTAACTTTAGGAGTTAACGGAGATTATTATTATTATTTAATAATTATGTATATGCTAATTTTCTAATATAAAAAACCTTTTGCCTCCTCGCTCTGTTAACAGTCTATTTTTGCTTTTCATATGAACATTACCATAAAATTTAAAAGACCTTATTTCAGTAGCAGCTGATAAGTATGAGACAACGATAAAATTGCAGTTGCTATTTTATTTAATAATGTGGGAAAGCACACAGTGTTCCAACAAGAAACATGGTCATATTTAGTTTATCAGCAATGCGTTTGAAAAGCTCATTTAATCTTTGTTTTAAAACTTCAAGGTTGAAGGAATGCAATTATCAACTTTATAAATTTGATTTAAACCATTAATGATTTGTTTCTTAATAATACAATTTAAATCCTGGATCCCAAATACTTCACTAAAAAAAACGGTATTCTCACTTTAAAAATTATTCATGGCGCCTATTAAAAAAAAATTCTTATATTAAAGGATAGAATAATCCTAAAATAAGAAGAATATTCTTTAAATAAGAAACATATTCTTAAGTTAAGAAACATATTCTTAAGGACATAAGAAAATATTCTTAATTCAAAAATGTGCTTCTTTTATTAAGAATGTTATTTTTATTTTGAGAATATTATATCCCTAATATAAGAATTTTTTATTCTTAAAGACGCGCCAAGAATAATTCTTAAAGTAAGAATACCATTTTTTCAGTGTATTAAGGTAGTATTATACTTTGTCAGCTGTCAAAGGTGACTTTAAAAAACAATTTTTTTCTCGGTGATAATTTTATTTAAAGCAATGAAAGTTTTGGTTTCATATTTTTGACATTTTTGTCTGTCAAAAATAAAAAAATAAAATTTTTTTACGGTGCCTGTTTTATCACTAGAGGGCGGCAAAGTCAAGATAAAAAAATAAACGATAAATCGGCAGACAAGCTACAGCCTCACAGAAACATCCAATCTGAAAAATTGAAATGTGGTTTTAAAGCTGATACATGTGATTAGGCATCCCTCCTAACCCCCATAATAAAAAATATTAAGAAATAAAAAAATGGCGCCAATTTAAAAAAAATTAACATAAAATTTGTATTTTTTTTGACATTTTTAAGTCGTTAAAAAAAGAAAAAAAAAAGTAGACAATCAAATTTAGGAGGGATACCTGAAGGATTTTATAACAAAGAAATTGATCTAAGGTTTTTTAAAATCGATTAAAAAGAACTCGAGTTATGCTGTCCGCCAGTTTAAAAAACATGGTTTTGAGAAAAACGCGTTTAAAGTTTTGTGTGTAATGAGCCGATGTGCATATGTATAACTTTTACATGCGTCTAACTTTTTTGTTTCTTCAAATTTTAATCTGCAATTTGGAAATTATATTCTTGAGGTAATGTAGATCAGAAAAATAAAATTAAAAAAGTCGACTTTTTGATCGATGCAAAGTATAATACTACCTTAAAAAAAATTCTGTAGTTTTTTTAATTATCACACTTAAATGTCATTTAGTTATTACAACTTATCATTGTTTGTATCATATTTTAATTATTTTCGTAAAGTTTTGAAATTTAAAAACATTCTAAAATTATTTTTTAAAATTTATTTTCTTCATTTTTCAATTACTTTCGTTCTTTTTCTCGTTCTTTTTCATAATTGCCAAAAAGTTTTTACTTATTTCTCTTTAATTAAAACTTGTTCTGTTCAATTTCAAATTATGTTTATCTTTTTTCATTTATTTTCTCTAATTTTTAATTATTTTCTTTTATTTCAATGAACTTCTGAAAGTTTTATGTATTTTTCTCAAATTTTAATTTTTTTTTTTTTTTAATTTTTATTTATTTATCTCAATTTTTAACCATGTTTCTTCAATTTTCAATTATTTTCTCTAATTTTTCAATATTCAATTTTGTTTTAATTTACTTTAAAGATTTTTAAGTATTTTTCTCAAATTTTAATTATTTTCTTTATGTTTGAAACATTTTTATGATTGTTTAAATTACTTTCCCCAATTTTTAATTGATTTCATTTTTTTCTTCAATTAATTTGCAAAATTTGCAATTATTTTGTTTAATTTCAATTATTTTTTACAATTTATTTTAATTTTAAAATATTATAAATTTTGTCCTAAATCAAGGGCGGATCCAGCGGGGGGTGATGGGGGCGATCGCCCCTCCCAAAAGCCTTAGATTATCCTATGAGAGAGAAAGAGATAGCACTATATTGTTGTCTCTTTCTATCTCATATATCGCCCCCTCCATAACCCTAGTCTGGATCCTCCTTTGTCCTAAATAAATATTTATTTTATTTATATCAATTGATTTTTAAAAATTATATTTAAAATATTCATTTCTTCTTATTAGATAAATATTATTTACCGATTTGTTACATTTATTATTGTATTTTATAATTTCTAAAATGTATGAAAAACTAATCGCGCGCTGGCGCGCGTTTTATTTTGCTAGTTTTTAAATAATTGTAAATTCAGTATACTCAAATATTAAAGAAAAAAATTGAAACTTGGGAAATAGAATTTAAAAATGAAAGGAAGAAATAAAAAATAATTAAAATAAAATTGCAGGAAATTTTTGAAAATTAATTAAATGAATTAAATTTTTAAAAATTAATTAAATTAAAAAATTTTTAAATTATTTTTTACAAATTTTTATAATTTTCTTCAATTTACAATTATTTCTATCAATTATTTTATTATTAAATTTTTTTTCAATTAATTTTCAATTATTTTTTGATTAATTTTCTAATTTTTTTATTATTTATCTCAAATATTAGTTATTTTTTTAATTTACAATTATTTTCATCATTCTGCAATTATTATCTTATTTTACAAATATATGTTGAAATTTTTTCAATTATTTTTCACAAACTAAAATTATTTTTCTCAATTTTTAAATATTTTTATTACTTTACAAATATTTTCTCCGATTTTTTATTATTTTTATTATTGTTCAATTACTTTCTTAAATTTAAAATTTTTTTTTCAAATTTTCAAATTTTCGCTAATTTTTAAATTTTATTATTGTTATCATTTTGCAATCAATTCTTCAATTTTCAATTATTTGTCTCATTTTTCAAACATTTTTTAAAAATTTTCATTTTCATTTATATTTCTGTAATTATTTTCACCATCTTTTAACTAGATACCTATATATATATATATATATATATATATATATATATATATAATGATTTTTCAATTAATTTCCTAAATTTTTATTTATTATCTCAAATCTAAGTTACTGTATCCACGTTTCAATGTAATACCGGATATTTTAATTATTTCTCTCAAATTTCCATTATTTTCTTCAATTTACAATTATTTCTATCATTTTTCCATTACTTTTTGTCATAATCAATTTTTTTTAATTAATTTTCTATTTTTATATAATTTATAACAGCTTCCACTTATATTTCAATGTACAATTATTTTTATCATTCTGCAATTATTTTCTTTCATTACAAATATATGTTGCAATTTTTCCAATTATTTTTCAAAAAATAAAATTATTTTCTTCAATTTCTAATTATTTGTATTACTTTTCAAAAATTGTCTCGAATTTTTTATAATTTTAATTACTCTTCAATTAATTTTTTAGATTTTAATTTCTTCAATTTCTTAAATTTTTAATTCTTTTTATATTACTCTTCAAAAATTGTTTTGAATTTTTTATTATTTTCATTACTCTTCAATTAATTTCCTAGACTTTGAAACATATTTCTCAAATTTTAATAATTTTCTTCAATTTTGATTTTGTTTTATTACTTTGCAAATATTGTTCCGCATTTTTTTATTAGTTTCATTACTATTCAATTAATTTCCTAGATTTTAAAATATTTTTTTCAAATTTTAATAACTTTCTACAACTTTCAATTATTTTTGTTATCATTTTTCTATCAATTTCTTCAATTCTTAATTATTCAACTATTCATTCCTCAATTAAACTCCCAAATTTTAAATTATTTATCTCATTTATCAATTATTTTTTCAAATTCATTTTCTTTTATCTTTTTGAAATTATTTTCTCCACTTTTTAACTAGATATATTAACTATTTTTTAATTAATTTCCTAAATTTTTATTTATTATCTCAAATTTAAGTTACTGTATCCAGGTTTCAATGTTTATTTCATTCTTTAATTAATTTTTTTCATATTTAAAATACTTTTAACAATTTTTTATTATTTTTTGTGAAATTGTAATGGTTTAAAAAATTGTATATTATTTTGATTATTTGTTGATTAATTGCGAAAATTTATATTATTTCTCTCAAATTTCCAATATTTTCTTCAATTTTTGATTATATCTATCATTTTTCTTCAATTTTCAATTACTTTTGTTATCATTTTGTAAACAATTTCTTCAATTTTTATTATTCTCACTATTCGTTCCTCATTTAAATTTATAAAGTTTCAATTATTTATTTTATCAATTATTTTTTGCAAATTCATTTTCTTTTATGTGTTTGTAATTATTTCCTCCACCTTTTAATTAGAAATATTAATTATTTTGCAATTTATTTCCTAAATTTTCGTTTATTATCTCAAATCTAAGTTATCTCGTCTCTACTTTTCAATGTTTTAATCAATATTCAATTATTTTTCACAAATTTTAATTAGGTTTGTCAATTTTCACTTATTTTTATTTCATTTGCAATGATTTTTACAAATTTTATATTATTTTGAATATTTGTTGATGAATTCAAAAAATTTCAATTATTTATCTTCAATTTCCATTATTTTCTTCAATTTTCGATTATTTCTATAATGTTGTAACTATTTTCCTAAGTTTAAAATTCTTGAAATCATGTTGTAATAAGGTACTTTAATTTACTTTACAATTATTCTGTATTTTTTAAAATTATTTTTCTAAAATTGGAATTAATATCTACAGATTTCAACTATTTTTATCACTTTCCAAAAATCTTCTTCAAGAATTTTCATGACTTTTTCAATGTTCCCCCTAAATTTTAAAGTTAACTTCCAGAAGTTTCAATTATTTTTTTTAATGTTTTCAAATTAAACTTTTTCAGTTTTAATTATTTCCTTTAATTTCAAATTAGTTTCATTATTTATTATTTAACTTTCAATTTCTTTCGACATTTTTCAATTATTTTAAAAAATATGATTTTTGTTCTACAAATTTCCAATGCTCTAATCATTTTTCAATTATTTTTCTCAAATTTCAATTAAGTTCGTCAATTTTTAATTTTTTTTTTAACTTGCAATGATTTACACGAATTTTATTACCTTATTTTGATTATTGGGTTATTAATTCCGAAAATGTACTCGAAATCAAATAAAATTGTCAACTTTTGCGTTACAATAATTACGCTAATTAAAAAATTCTTTAATTTATTATTGTTTTATTTCTCCCCCCCCCCCCCCTCGTACAATATTAAGTTTGCAGATTGCAAAAATTTATAAGTCGCCGACCCTGTATACGTCAGATACTTAAAACGTATATTACAGAAACAAATTCGGTAGGCCATGTAGTAATTTGGTTACGGTTAATTTTATTGTCGACCACAAATTTTAATTAAGAGTTCTAGTATAATAAATCTGAGTGTCATTCGAAAGTTGATTAAACTGTTGAGTATCAACAAATCTTTATAAAAAATTATTTCTTTCTGTGTGGGTTTCATGAAACAAGATCATAAAATTATGTTGATCCGCAAAATCATCAAATTCGGACTTAACTTTGAGAGTCATGTGTGTATGCGTGTATGTGTAGGTTATAAACTTGAAGGATGACTGTTATTAAGAAATAAATGTGTATGTATATCAAAGATTAATGTTAACTGTCTAGAGACATGATGATAATAAAACAAACAATCGAACTTCTTGGAGAGTTGGTTTTGAAATTTGCAGTTGTATCTAGCCAATCGGATGAAGAATCCCAGAGAAATAACTGATTTATTTTTGGGAAGAGATCGGAGGGTCGAGCTTGGCTATTTTCAGAAGGTTACTGTACCAACACTCTTATTGTGTCTGTACATCTTTTCGTCGCAAAATCTACATCAATAAGTCCCTTGAAATTCTTGAGAAAAGTAACACTATAAAACTGAATCTTTTAGTATACAAACTAACTTTTATATCATTTCACAATAAATTTGAATCTCATTTAACAAACATTGGTTTTAAAATTTATATACCAAAATTTTACATATTACCTATTAAAATCACTTAATTTTCTATTTTATTTATCTTTTAACAAAATAATTAATTACTTCCTTACTAGAAAATCAATAGCAAGAATAGTGATATTAAATGTCCAATTGTCCATGCGGCAATTCTGTATTTTAGAGTTATGTTCTAATGAGCATTAACATCAGAAGGGTTGTTTCTACATTGTATCCAGATATCAGATATAGAGTCCCTTTAAATCTAAATATATTCCAAGTTTCGGAGGTGAATGTACGGGGATTTCCGGTTCTTCACGCGATGCACTTGGCTTTTATTTCCGTGCACACACTAGCAAATTTGTCCTCATATCTTTTTTTTTCTTTTTTTGGGATATTTTTCTTCTTTTTTCACACTTCTCTCTCTTTCTTCTTTATCTCATGAGATTTCTCGTCATCCCCACTTTTCTCATCCGAAACTTAATAGCCTTGTATCCTCTAGGACACTTCAGGACTATTTCCTGTGAATTCACGTCGAACCAGCCGGATGAGAAACCGCAAATGCAAAACCCTTTATGAGTAAAAAGGTGCACAACACGAGACACGAGCTCATTCACTTTTTTCTGCATAAAGGATATCAAAAATTGTACCTTTGTGTTAAAATATAAAGTTTGTTGTACCAAATGGTCTTATTCAATTTTATACACTTTATGACGTCCAGGAATCAGTTGTGATCAGCTTTTAATCATCTAAAAATTTTAAAATTACAGTTTACACAATTAAGTACAGCAAAGAAGCAGAAAATTCAAATTTTGCATTTAAATAGATATTTGAAATATGTGGAAATGTACATTTGACCTATTTTTAAAGGCAAATTATTATAAATATAGATATTGATGAAATGAAAGTATATTACGTAAACATTTGTTTTGGATCTTATAGAATTAGAGTCAAATAAAAAGTAAAGAAAACATAAAAGTGGACAAAATTTAAAAAAAGATAATTATGTTACAAAGAGAACTGCTATTTTTAGGTTCTCGTTATGTATATATTGAGAGTCAACGTTAGAAAAAATCGAAGAGAAATATCGATTTTTCAGAAGTCGACGAAATTATCTTGTGGCATCTATTTAGAAAAATAGAAAAATTGTTTCCACAAACATGAAATTTAAAGGTTTTTAAATTCAACTTCGGATTAAGGTTTAATTAACAAACTTGATAAAACCAAAATGTGTAATAATAAATTAAAATTAATTAAAAGTGATTAGGTCCAAGTGCTTTTTTAATTTTTTTCTAAAGTCAGAGTAGGGGAATGTCTTAATGAGTGGACCACTTTTTGATAGAAGTAAATAAAATTTGTTTACAAAAGAGTTAAAAGCATTTATGAACTCAATTAGATATTATTTAAAGGTGTTAGCTAACTACTACAAGCAATCAGATCTTTTTATAACTTCATTGGTAAAAATTCTTGTCGATTTTCTGAAATGCTAGTTTTTGGCCCCAATTAAGGTGGCCCGCTTATTAAAACTTATAAGACATTATCCTACTTGAATCAGTTGTGCGTCTTAATAGCAAAAAAAAAACACAAAATAAATTTGGAAAGTAAGATGAAACATATGTTTCCAATCAGATCTGTAAACTTGTCAGCTACTCTCTAAATCTGAATCAGTTAAAAATAACTAATTTTTAGTTAAATCGTGGCTGAGTTTTTGTTTCAGCAATTAGTTGAAAATAACTATTTATTAGTAAAATATGATTAATTATTAGTAAAAAAAAGATAACTAAAAAATAATTACAATTTGACTAACTGAATTAATAAACAGCATTTTACAAAAATATATTAGTTTTCTTGACATAACCTAAAAATTAATTTAACTAATAATTTGTTCTTTTCTAATAAATAATTAGTAAAAGTGTAACTATTTGAATTAGTGACTAAGTTTTTGCTTTCAAATTAGTTATTTTTAACTAATTCAAATTTAGAGAGTTTATAAATAACTCGGGCCCTTACAGTAAAATGATATAGAATGTTACAGTTACACAATGTTTTTTCCATAATTGTCAATTCAAATCTGCGTTAGTGTTTTTCAATTATTATAAGTTATTATACAATTACCATTCAGCATAATTTCAGAATATCTGAAATTCAATTTTTCTCAATTTAGATCTTTCTTAATTTCTTTCCAAAAAAAGGATTAGCTTCTGCAGCTGAAAAATTTATCTTATTTAGTCACCGCAGCTAAATATATCTGCAAAGACAGCTTATACATTTGCTACGACAGGTAAAAAGTTAGCTGTTGTTCCTATAATATAATTATAGACGCCATTGCTAAAACAGTTTAGCTGTCCAGGACAAATAACTACTTTCTAAATCTGAATTACCTTGGCGAGAGTATCGGATTGAATTCCAATCAGTTTGAATATGTTTTAGTCAGTATCCTTCGGGGGCATTTCGAAATTTGTTTGCGAGCCAATCAGTTTTTATCCGAATCTAAAAATGAATGTAACTTGACGAAAAATTCTTTCCGAATCATTCCGAATTAATCCGTCTCATTCCGAAGCTAAATTTTAATCCATTTGAATCCCGTTGTTCTACTCCGAATTAATCCATTCCAATTTTAGTCGGATTTATTCCTCGATTTATTCCAATATGAAACTGGTTGATTCGGAATGAAAAAACGGGATTCAAACGGATTAAAATTTAGCTTCGGAATAATTCGAAAAGAATTTTTTGTCAAGTTACTCCATTTTTAGATTTGGATAGAAACTGATTGCCTCGGAAACAAATTTCAGAAGGCCTCGGAAGCATACTGATTAAAACTTATTCAAACTGATTAAAGTTCAATCCATTACTTTTGCCAGGGTAATTAAAAATAACTAATTACACTGGCACACAAAAAAAATTGATGCTCTGAGCCCGAGATCAGACCATGACTACTTTATGTTTTTGGGGGCGCTGAAACCGAATATGAAGTCCATTTAACCCCATCACGTCATACTTTTGACATAACCTCAATAAACCCAAAAATCGACCCCAAAAACAAACAGCAGTTATAGTAAGACTAATAAATTAAAATTTTTCTTGATTTCTAAATTTTAAAGTCAAATTTAGGGTTTTTTTTTAGGTTATGTCAAAAGTATGACGTGGTGGAGTTAAATGAACTTTAGATTTGGCTTTAGTGACACCAAAAACAAAAGCAGTCATACGTTACATTTATAAATATGAATTTTTTAGGAATTCAAAATTTTTAAGTCAAATTTTGTTTTTTTTTTAGGTTATGTCGAAAGTATGACGTGATGGAGTTTAGTGGACTTTCGATTCGACTTCAGTGACCCCAAAAACATAAGCAGTGATACGTTGAATTTGTAAATCTTAATTTTTCTTGAATTTAAAGTTTTGAGTTCAAATTTTGGTTTTTTTTTAGGTTATGTCAAAAATATTACGAAATTTAGATTCGGCTTCAGCGATCCCAAAAACATTAAGCAGTCATAGTCAGACTTATGAATCTGAGTTTTTCTTGATTTCTAAATTTTGAGACTTTGAGTTCAAATTTTGGGTTTTTTTTAGGTTACATGTCAAAAGCATGATGTGTAGGGGTTAAATGGACTTCAGATTCGGCTTCAGCGACTCCAAAAACATAAAGCAGTCATAGTAAGACTTAGAGATCAGAATTTTTCTAGATTTCAAAATTTTGGAGTAAAATTTTGAGGTTATGTTAAAATCCTGACGTTGTGGGATTAAGTTGACTCCAGAATCGGTTTCAGCGACCCCAAAAACATAAAACAGTCATGGCCTGATCTCGAGCTCAGAGCAGTGGCGTAACTATTCAGGGGCAAAGTGGGGCACTGCCCAGGGGCCCTCGAGTTCAGGGGGGACCCTCAGTTAACCCTAATAAACCTTTTTTTAGGACAAAATTAAACAAAATGATTGCAAATTTTGTCAATTAATTGAAAAAAAAGATGAAATCAATTAAAAATTGGAAAAAGTAATTTCAATAAAACACCTCACTAATTTATAATAAAGGGTCAAAACAAAGATTCAACTCACATTAATTTAAAAAATCATAAATGTTTTAAAAATAAAGAAAATAATTTAAATTTGAGAAAATCACTTGAAAATCTTTAAAAAATATTGAAAATAATTGAAAATTGAAAAAAAAAATGATTGAAAATTGAGATATAAAATATAAAATTGAAAAAAATATTTAAAATTTCAGAAAATAATTATAAAAAAATTAGATAATATATTTTAATTTAAGAGAAGTTAAAGAAAATTTCAGAAAAATAGTTAAAACTTTCAGAAGAAAACTTTTTATTAAAAAAAAGAAGAAAATAATTAAAAATTAGAGAAAATAAATGAAACAAGATAAACATAATTAATAATTGAAGATAATAATTTTTCATTAAATAGAAACAATTAAAAACTTTTTGGAAATTACGAAAATGATCGAAAATAATAGAAAATTGAAGAAAATAATATGAAAAATCATATAAATAATTGAAAATCGAATGAAATCTCAGATAAATAGTTAAAAATTTTAGAAATTATAAAAAAAAATGAAAAAAATTGAAAACTGAAAGATATAAATTTTGGAAAATAATTGAAAAATAATTTTACAATTTAAAACTTGCAGAAAATATAATTGAGATACGATACAAACAATGATAAGTTGTAAAAAATAAATTACATTTAAGTGAAATAATTGAAAAAATTACACAATTTTTTTTAAATAAAAAAAATAATAATTGAAATTTGAGAAAAATACATGAAGATCTTAAAAAACATTTAAAAAAATATGAGAATCACTTAAAATTGAAGTAAAGAATTGAAGAAAGCTAAAAATAAATGAAATTTATGAAAATTAATTAAAAAATTTTGAGATTATGAAAATAAATGAAAATAATTAAAAATTGAAGCAAATACTTAATTGAAATTTTAGAAAAATACTTAAAAATTTTAGAAAATAATTGAAAAGTGATAGAATTCATTCAAAATTGATAAAAATAATTGAAATATGCTGAAAATAATTTAACATTGAGAAAAATAATGTTAATTTATGTTGAAAATAATTTAAATATGAAAGAATGAAAACAGTAAATAAAATTTGAGAGAAATAATTAAAAAAATGATAGAATATATGTTTAAAAAAAGAAAATAATTACAATAAATTACTTAAAAATTGTAATTGAAGAGAATAATTTAAAAAGTGCAGAAATAATCGAAAATTGATGAAAATAATAATTAAAGTTTTTGAAAATTATGCCAAAAGAATGAAAATAATTAAAAATCGGAGTAAATGATATAAAATTACAGAATTTGTTTTTAAGCAAAAGAAAATAATTGAAAAATCGTTTAAGGGGGGGGGGGGGGGATTTTTCGGCTAGTTTTTTAAATTTTACGGGGGATTTAAAAAAAAATTGTAGATTTTTTTGTTTTCGGGGCGTGGGGGGGGGGATCCTCAAGCCGACCCTGCGTACGCGCCTGCGAACAAGAAAATTAAAGTTTTTATAATTATTTTACAAAATAGTTAAATGTCGATTAACTGAAACGATTTTTTACTATTTCTAATTAACAGATTCAAAAAAACTAATGAATAGATCGATTCTTTGTGTTGTAATTATAAATTAAATAATGTTTTTATATATAAAATTTAAATTAAGGCTGATCAAACCCGTGAACAAAAATGCCTTTATTTTAATGTTGACGTTTCTCGCTCAGAGTGACAAAATTGAGGACAAAATAAATTAGTCAAAGTTGATTTAACCAAACTAAAGATATGTTCTACACTCGATTATTGCCTAAAAATTGTTTTAATTAAAATTCTGAGTTTTTTTCATTTTTTTGTTGTTCCTCCATGCTCTATGTGTATTGTAATAGATTTTAAATATTTGTTTATGTTTGATGATAATCAATGTAACAATTTCAAATATTTAGACAAATTTAACGAGTCCGATAAATGGGGTACGGTAATTGGATATCCAATATTTTTTTAGTTAAAAAATTAATTAATGTTCAACAACCTAACACTAACTGTCTTATAATGTTGGTACTCCTGTATTTTGTTTTAAATGTAATATACGAATTATTAAAAAAAATCTAATAGTCCCCAAATTGTCATTAATATTTTGTGAGAAACACACTTTCGAGCACAGTTTTAATAAAACTTCATATAATGTATAATAATAGTTTACAACAATACGAAAAATAATTTTCAAAATAATTACATTTAATAAAATTTCGTACAAATTTTTGTCAATTTTGGTGTTAGAATATTTTTATACTTAATCTATAATAATAATCCGCAAGATTCATTCATTCTTTCATTCATTCTTGTCCGTCCGCACCTGTTTGTAACTTAGATATCTTTTTGTTTTTTTTAATCAGTTACGTTTGAAAAAATGTATCTTTAAATTAAAATTAGATTCTACTTTGATAAGAATTCATTTAACTGCATTGACAGAAAATAAATTAATTAAAATATAGTTTACCCTAAAATATTGAACTGAAATTTCCATACACTAAAATTTTTATTAATTTAAATTTTAATTCTATCAATATAAATTAACTTAAAATGTTCTTGTAATTAAATTAATTGATATTTAGATCATTGGAAATTGAGATCATTAAAATTTTGAAATAATTATTTTTAATGAAAATTTAAATTAGTAATTAAGAATCAATATATATTTAAAATAAAATTTATTGAAGTTTGAATACATCTAAATTTTTATTGGTTATAGATAATGTAAACATTATCTAAATTTTAATCAATCCTTGCGTTTTTATTATTCTGATTATTAATAACTAAAAATTTAAACTTTTCATCATTTTTTTTTTTGTAAATACAAATTTCACTTAATTTTAAATCCCATTAGGCCCAATTTTCATTGATTCAAATTATAGTCTAAATTATTATTTTTAAAATTTGGACTGATTAAAGCTTTAATATACAATGAAATTTTTTTGTATCATATTAAAAGTTTTTATATAATGAATAATGTTTAAAATAATGTAAATAAACATTATTAGATTCTGAAAATATGTAAAGTTTATAATAGTTCAAATTTGAATTAATTAAAATTTTTATTAATTAGAATTTAAAGAATTAAAAGTTTAAATTAACTGAAGTTTATTAATATTAAAATATGAATAACTTTGTGATTTCTATACTAATTAAAGTTTAAAAGTTTAAATCAATTCAAAACCGTATAACTAAAATTAAGTTTATATATGTTAGTGTTTAAAAGTAGGGGATTAAAAGAATTATGTATTAAAAAAAAAATTAAATATAAATCTTAAGACTTTAATAAATAAAAATTAATCGAAGTTAAAACAAATTTGAGTCAACATTTCGTTGAAACTGTTTTAAGTTTGGAACTATTTTAAATTTAAAAAAATTAATACTTGAATTGATAGAACTTTTGAAGAATAGAAATAATCCTCAATAGAAGTTTGGAACGATTAAAGTTCGTATAAATTATAGAAGTTTGAATACATTTTGTTCAAAAACTATTCTTTCAACAAAAATATTTCAATTTTTTGTAATCTCTCTACCCACGATATTTTCTCCTTTTATTTAATATTTTTTTTTTTTTAAATATAAAATTAAAAAAATTCATGCTCTTTTGAAACATTTTTTATTTACTTTTACTTATATGACAAATTTCATTAAATTATTAATCTTATTTGTACTTGCAAAAATGTATATAGTTGTAAATAACCAGAAACAATCCAATGTTTATGTTGCTATAATTTTTTACAGTTTTGAATATACAATTATTCTCTTTAAATTTTATAATTATTCTTAACTGACAATTTATTACTCTCCTTCAATTTTATGATTATTTATTAATTTGTTATATTACAATATTAAAAGTATTATTAATCTCGATTATTCTCACCATTCTTCGATTTTTTTTCAATTGTTAATTATTTTTTTAAATAGTTAATTATTTTCGTCATATTGTAATTTTATTTTTTAATTGTCAAGTATTTTCTTGATATTTTCATTTAATTATTTAATTTTCAATTTATTTCTTCAATTTTTAATTATTTTTTTCAATTCTTAAATATTTTCTTTAATTTTAAATTATTTTTATCGATTTCCATTAATTCCTCAATATTAAATAATTCTCGGATTTATCCAATTATTTTTTTCACTGATCAAAATTGTAGTAAAATTTCAATTCAATTGTTATTATATTATTATTATTATCGCCTTTTTTCTATTATTATTTCACAAATTTAAATTCAACTCTTTAATTTTTAAATATTTTTTTCAAATTTAACTATTTTTTTTCGATTTTTAATACAGTTGTTAAATGTGCAATTATCCCAATCGAAAATTCAGAACTTCAATGGAGCATCCAGAGCGTTTACAGATAACCATATTGAAGCTTTTAATTTATTCCCACAGCTATCTGTAAGCTTGTTCTATGATTTTTTCAATTTTGCTCGCTCACTATTTGTTGATTGCTTGTTCATTATTTTCTAAAGCTTCCTGAGGATTTTTTTTCTTTGCAAGTGACAACCTTCAAATTATATCCTTTGTTTATATACTGTCAAATGCAAGGTTAATGAAACATGGTTATATGGATTTTTTTGCGAAGTGTTGATTGGACAAAAGCTTCAAAATCTCTGATTATTATGAAAAACTAACACTTCACAAATTGAAGAGCAAATTTCAAAACGTTGCTTCAAATTGTGACATAATTTTACTGGTGATTAGAAGCAATAAAAAAATATCTTATTTCCTTTTTATATAAACATTTTTTATTTTATAGTATCTAAATCGACAGAATTTTAATTTAAACTTTACTAAAGTTTTTCGAGGTAGAGTCGTAAGTACGAAAAATATTCTTTTGCTGTCCATTCAATACTTTGTAAAAAATCTTATGGAAATTAACGAACCTCTTCTATTTTTGACAAAGTATATAAACCAATATTCTTATAAAGAGAAACATGTTTCCTATACAGTTCATTAAAAATATTTTGTAAAATTAATTGCATACAGGTCTTTCGCAAATAGTTAAACAGTGTGCAATTTAATTGTACACTGAGAAAATAAGTTGACTAAATACAACCAATTTTTGATTAAATTTAGCAGAGAGAGATTGTTGATATAGCACCTGCAAAGCACTTGATTGATTTTAGCAGAGCATATGCTCCGGTATCCTAGAAGTTTGATTGTCATCGCCGGTGTTTTGTTTGTTTTGTCCCGAGGAACCCTAACCTAGAAATAAAGCTGCTTGGCTAGAGGCTTATTTTCTCAGTGTATAAAAAAAAATTTTTTTGTTTATATCCTGTCTTGCAATGCGGAACTTAAAATATTACTATTTATTTACAATTTTAATTATGAAATTCTTTTTTTTTTAACTTAAAATTTGTAATAAAATTTATTGCAGATCAATTAACTTTTATTTAGATAATATTAGGTATTAATAAAAATAAAAAGTAAGGTTGGATTTATGTTACATTTTACTTTGTGGTTGCTTCGTGAAACCTACCATAAAATTCTGTAAATTTTTTTTCAACTTAGTCAAAGCTATCTGAAGACTTTAATTGCAGTGTTAAAAATGTTTAATTTTCCTAATTTGCAGACTTCTGCATGAAGCGAAAAATCGACCATAACAGGCTTCCTGAAAGCTTGTCACAGCTACCTGTGTGTTATCTTGCAATTCTCTAATGGTTATGTTAACGCCTCAATAAAACTTTTTAGACAACTCCACGGAATGTAGGATTATTGATTGGGATTTCCAACAATTATTCCTTCAATTTTCTTAATTTTTCAATTTGCAATTATTTTCTTTAAATTTAATATTTCTTGTTTAATTCTTTCAATAATTTTTATCAGCTATTAATCTAGTCATTTTTCGAATTCTTTTTTAATTGACAGTTATTTTAGTCATTTTTCAACTATTTCTTTCAATTATTAATTGGTTTCCGCAATTTTCAATTATTTTCTACAATTTTCTCAATGTTAAATTATTATCTTAAAATTGTATAATTATTCTTTAATTTTTTAAATTATTTTGTTCGATTGTGTATTAATCTAGACATTTTTGTAATTTTGTCTCCAATTGTCGAATATTTTCGTCATTTTGTAATTTTCGTTCCAATTATCAATTACTTTTTCAAATTTTAATTTAATTCTTAAATTTTCAATTGATTTCCTCAACTTTTTATTGTTTTTTTCAATTTCAATTATTTTCTCGATTTCCATTCCAATTGTTCAATTTGTAATTATTTCGAACAGTTATTCCTATATTATTTCAACTATTTTGTTTAGAGTTAACATTAATTGTTTAATTTTTTAAACTATTCATTTCAATTGTGTAATTATGTAGTCAATTTTTGAATTTTTTTAAACTGTCAATTATTTTTGTCATTTTTTATATATATTCTTCAATTTAGAAATTTCCATTATTTGAATTTGTAAAAATTTATTGTTTTAAATGACAAACAACAATGGAAAGTTTGTCGCGCGTTTATTTTTGCTAGTATAAAAATAGTTGTCAAATTGGTTGAAGATTTGTCACTGTGGGTTCTACAATTTGACAATTTTCCCCTTTATAATTAAGAGTGTCAACAAAGGGTGTTCACAAACATGCACAATATATAGTTAAAGAAATTAAAATAAATTTTTTCGCTTAATCTGATTTGTTTGACCCTCGTTTTTATGCAAATTGTGGATTATAGGTTATTTTTGCAAATTTTGTGAGGAAGAAAGGGTCATCGTTGAAAAGTATGCAATTTAATGTCGCGATGCTTGAATGAAATTATGTAGTTCCTTTGCGTTTGCTCTCTAGTCTGCTGTGTTCTACACGTGCGCCAAAGAGACGAATTGAGCGGGACATTGTAGGTACGGGGCAAATGCACCATGGACGGGTAAAGAATCGCTCTCGTATGGGGGACAAGAAGACAGCTGTGGGGCAGCTGGCAGCGCGTGCCACAAACCTATGGGGTCGCCTACCAATGTGTGGATGATGATATCCTATATGAGCTATAGTGTGACCCGTAACTACCGGTGCTGCACGTTTCAGACTCACGATTCTCTTTCAACCTGATTTCTCATTTAATTGTTTCCATGCACACATCCACCCAGGGATGGGTAAATGTAGAAAACTCGAGGTTTTCTACGTATAATACGTGGTTTTCTACATTATGTAAAATACGTATTATACGTAGAAAACCCCCCCACTCCCTCTTATTTTCGAAATTTTCACGTATAATACGCAAGTATTATACTGTAGAAAACCATGTATAATACATCACGTATAATACGCACCCATCCCTGCATCCACCCAAACTTTCATTATTTTCTTCAAATTATTTTCATTATTTTAGTTTCTTAATTTTTTTTCAAACAAGCTCTAAAATTTCGACAAATATTACTGATTAATCTGAAATACATCTCTTTAAATTTGAATTAGCTAAAAATAAACATAGTAAAATCATATATAGCTGACTTTTTGTTTCAGCAATTAGTGAAAAATAATTAATTATACTAGCAACATTAACGAGCGCCCAAGCGCGCGACAAACTTTCCCTTGTTGTTGGTCATTTAAAACTATAAATTTTTGCAAGTATAAATAATGGAAATTACGAAATTGAAGAATATATCTGAAATAAATAGTTTACAAAATTAATATTAAATTTAAACAAAAAAGTTGAAAAATTATAGGAATAACTGTTCGAAATAATTGCAAATTAAACAACTGGTTTGGAAATCGAAAAAAATAGTTGAAATTGAAAGAAAGTAATAAAACGTCGAGGAAATAAATTGAAAATTTAAGAATTAAATTAAAGTTTGAAAAAATAATTGATAACTGGAAGAAAAATTACAAAATGACGAAAATATTCAACAAATGAAAACAAAATTATTAAAAAAAAATGTCTTGATTAATACACAAACAAACAAAATAATTTAAATAATCAAAGAATAATTATAAAATTTTAAGATAATAATTAAACATTGAAAAAATTGTAGAAAATAATTAAAAATTGCGAAAAATAATTAATAATTGTAATAAATAGTTGAAAAATGACGAGAATAATTAAAAAATTCATGAAAATATGTGAAAAATAACGAAAATAAAAGTCAATTGAAAACAAAATTTGAAAAATTACTAGATTAATAGACAACTGAAAAAAAAATTAAAAACATTAAACAAGAAATATTAAAGAAAAAAAAGTTAAATTAATTAAATTTAAAGAAAATAATTGCAAAGTGAAAAATTAAGAAAATTGAAGGAATAACTGTTGGAAATAATTGCACATATAACAACTGGATAAAAAATCGAAAAAATAAATTAAAAATTGAAGAATTGAAATTAAATACAATGTGGTATATACTTAAAAATTGAAGAATGGAATTAACAATTAAAGAAAATAATTGAACAATTTAATTTGAAATTAAAGAATTTTAATGATAATAAAAATAATAATAGAAAATAGGCGATAATAATAATAACAACAATTGAATTGAAATTTTAAAACAATTTTAATAAGTGAAAAAAGTAATTGAAAAAATCCGAGAATTATTGAATATTGAGGAATTAATGGAAAATCGATAAAAATAATTGAAAATCAAATAAAATATTTGAGAATTGAAGAAAATAATTAAAAATTGAAGAAATAATTTGAAAATTAAAGAATTAAATAAAAATATCAAGAAAAATAATTGATAATTAAAAACTGAAATTACAATATGGTGAAAGTAATTAATTATTAAAAAAAATAATTAACAATTGAAAAAAAATTGAAGAATATGGTGAGAAGAATCGGGAAAAGAAAAAGTTTTTTTTTAAATAAAATTGGAGGAGAATAATAAATTGTAAATTAAAAAGTAAAAACTGATGAAAATTATAAATAAAATTGTAGAAAATAAATGAACATTGTAGAATTGTATTGAAATTGCAATAAAATAATTGATAATTGAAAAAAGTTTACAAAATAATAAAAATAATTGAAGATTAAAGACAATAATTTAGAAATGAAGAAAATAATTATAATTGAAAGAAAATTTTTAAATATGTCGAGAATAATCGACAGCAGAACAAAATATCTGAAGAAATTAAAGAATAATTATAAATTTTAAAGAGAATAATTGTATATTGAAAACTGTTGAAAATAATAGCAACATAAACATTGAAAAACATTGAATTGTTTGCGGTCATTTACAACTAAAAATTTTTGGGAGTATACAAATAAGATAAATAACACTAGCTTACAGCCAAAATGTACATTTAATGCCACAATTTTTTTGTTATGTACTAAACTAAACTATTCTCTAAACTTAAAAATGACATTAAGAAATTTTTCTATGGATAGGTTTCCGAAATATGAATTTTTAAAATTTTTTTACGTTTTTTTCGGAGGTGACTTCACGTTTTAGTCGTATCTCGAGTTACAGACGTCCAATTAAGTTTTTCTAGGTGTCAAATTAAAGGTAATCAAATTCCAAACAATCGCTTTTAACATTATGTTTCAATCGGTTAAATATTTTAAGTGATATTGTCCAAAAAAAAATTCTTATTTGAGGTTTTGGCCCAAAATAGGAAAAACAAATTCATTCTACCGCCATGCAAAAATAGAAAACGTCAAATTATGTCCAGTTTTAAATTTTTTACATATATGGCTCACTTTTAAGAAGAAAAAAATGTATGGCTGAAAACAATCTATGTGTAATTATTGAAGTTATAAGCCAGGGTACTGAAATTCTCGTTTTACGCCATTTCAGTATTTTACATCCTTTTAGAGTGATTATGTTGATTAATTCAATGAATACAATATCTAATTAGAAAATGGACTTTTTTCACAGATTTCAAATAACTTTCAGTGCTTTACTAATTTAAATTTGACTGAAAAATTTTTTGGAGCTTTTGACAAAAATTTCTGAAGAGGCATAAATTGATTAAAATCTGCTTTTTTGACAAGTTGAATCAGATGCGCAGAGGTTCAATTTTTGTTGAATTTTGTTCGTTAATAAATGAAAAAGTTTGAAATTAGATATCGAAATATCAAAAATAAATTATATTTGACTGAAAATTTTTTTGGAGTATTTGACAAAAATTTCTGAAGAGGCATAAATTGATTAAAATCTGCTTCTTTGACAAGTTGAGTCAGATGCGCAGAGGTTCAATTTTTGTTAAATTTTTCTTCGTTAATAGATGAAAAGGTTTGAAATTAGATACAGAAATATAAAAATAAATTATATTTGACTGAAAATTCTTTTGGAGTTTTTGACAAAAATTTCTGGAGAGGCATAAATTGATTAAAATCTGCTCCTTTGACAAGTTAAATTAGATGCGCAGAGGTTCAATTCTTTTTTAATTTTGTTCGTTATTAGATGAAAAAGTATGAAATTAGATATAGAAATATAAAAAATAATTCATATTTGACTGAAAAATTTTTTGGAGTTTTTGACAAAATTTTCTGGAGAGGCATAAATTGATTAAAATCTGCTTCTTTGACAAGTTGAATCAGATGCGCAATGGTAAAATTTTTTTTTAATTTTGTTCGTTATTAGATGAAAAATTTTGAAATTAGATATAGAAATATGAAAAGTAAATGATATTTGACTGAAAATTTTTTTGGAGTTTTTGACAAATATTTCTGGAGAGGCATAAATTGATTAAAATGTGCTTCTTTGACAAGTTGACTCAGATGCGCAGAGGTTCAATTCTTTTTTAATTTATAAGGAGAACAACCATTGACTTTCGTCTGAGGGCTGCTGCGGACATATTTAAAAAAAAAATTAATTTCATATTTCTATATCTAATTTCAAACTTTTTCAACTATTAACGAACAAAATTCAACAAATCTGTTTTAACTTGTCAAAAAAGCAGATTTTAATCAATTTATGCCTCTTCAGAAATTTTTGTCAAAAACTCCAAAAAATTTTTCAGTCAAATATGATTTATTTTTCATATTTCGATAGCTAATTTTAAACTTTTTCATCTATTAACGAACAAAATTTAACAAAAATTGAACCACTGCGCATCTGATGTAACTTGTCAAAGAAGCAAATTTTAATCAATTTATGCCTCTCCAGAAATTTTTGTCAAAAACTCCAAAACATTTTTCAGTCAAATATTATTTATTTTTCATATTTCGATATCTAATTTCAAACTTTTTCATCTATTAACGAACAAAATTCAACAAAAATTGAACCTCTTCGCATCTGATTCAACTTGTCAAAGAAGCAGATTTTAATCAATTTGTGCCTCTCCAGAAATTTTTGTCAAAAACTCCAAATAATTTTTCAGTCAAATATCATTTATTTTTCTTATTTCTTTTTCTAATTTCAAACCTTTTTATCTATTAACGAACAAAATTTAACAAAAATTAAACCTCTGCGCATCTGATTTAACTTGTCAAAAAAGCAGATTTTAATCAATTTATGCCTCTCCAGAAATTTTTGTCAAAAACTCCAAAAAAATTTTCAGACAAATATTTTTTATTTTCTATATTTCTAAATCTAATTTCAAACTTTTTTATCTATTAACGAACAAAATTCAACAAAAATTGAACCACTGCGCATCTAATGCAACTTGTCAAAGAAGGAAATTTTAATCAATTTATGCCTCTTCAGATATTTTTGTCAAAAACTCCAAATAATTTTTCAGTCAAATATCATTTATTTTTATATTTCTATATCTAATTTCAACCTTTTTCATCTATTAACGAACAAAATTTAACAAAAATTGAACCTCTGCGCATCTGACTCAATGAAACAATAATTAAAATGATTTAACCAAATTTTGAAAGATCTAGTTGTACATTTATCAGAAAAAATTAGGTTGGATTATTTTTATTTATTTTATTTATTTTTATATGATTATTATTTAAAATTTTTACAGTGAATAATTACATGGCAAGATTGGATTTTAATAACTGGTTCTTGTGGTAACAAAACTTCTTTCCAATCATAAAGAAACAATTAAAAAGAAATTTGTAATTTTTTCAATTGTTAAATTAATTTGTCAACAATAATACATACAAAAATTTGAAAACATAAAAAAAAATTAATTCTTTTTTTTTAACATTCTCGGTTATGCCATCATGAGTCCAACGTCCACCCTTAATAAATAAATAAATAACTAATAAATACAAATAATTAATATATTTATAAATAATGTCTTTTCAATTCTTTGAATTTATATTTTAATATTTATATTTAATGAATTATTATTCAATATAACTCCTCAGTTAAATTCAAGTATAATTATTAATTAATAATAATGTATAACACGTTTTAAATAAAATTGTATAAATTTTGTTATAAAATATATATGCAATGTGAAATAAGACTATGTTTGTATTAATATTTTATATTGAATATTTTGGAAATATGTTGAAAAATTTTAAATCATGAATATTTGAGAAAAGCAATTTATTCTATAAAGTTTTGACCGTAGAAATAAGCTTTATAATTACGGGGTGTCTACTCACCGGGAATTTCGGGAAAACCAGGAATTTGACAAGATTTTAGTTCGACCGGAAAAACCCCAGGAAAGGTTTCTCAATTTATTTTCATCAAATTTCAATTATTTTTGTCATTTTTCGACTATTTTTTCGTATTTTGAGTTTTTTTTGTTTTTTTTAAATCTTTTTTAAAATTTTCAGTTTCTCCAAATTTTATAGTTATTTTCTTATATCTTTAAATTATTGTCATGGATTCTTTAATTTCATACTTTAATTTACATTCAATTTTTTCATTTTTCAATTATTTTTGTCATTTGTCAATTGCTTTTTATTTTTAATTTTAATTATTTTTATCATTTTTCAAGTATTTTCTTCAAATTTAAAATTTTTTGGGATTTTGCAATTATTTTGTCATTACTCAAATATTTTCTTTAAGCGTCAACTTTTATCTTCAATTTTTCAATTATTGATTTATAATTTTTATTTTGTTTCTCCATTTTTCAATTATTTATGTCATTTTTTACGTCTGTTCTTCAAATCATAAATTTTTTCATTTTTTTTCAAGGTTCAATTTTTTTGTCATTTCTCGACTATTTGTTCCATTTTTTGATTATTTTTGTAATTTCTCAATTGTTTTTTTTTTTTAATTTTAATTACTTCTTTTCATCTTTCAAGTATTTTCTTCAAAATTCTATCAATTGTATGATTTTTCAATTATTTTTGTCATTTTCAAATTCTTTTCTTCAAAAGTTTAATTATTTACTTAATTTTTAATTAGTTTTGTCATCTTTCATTTTGTTTTTTCAAATTTCAATTATTTTTGTCATTTTCCAATTATTTTCTTCAACTATTATTTCTGCCATTTTGAAATATTTTCTTCAAAGATCAATTTTACCTTAAAAACTTATGTGTTATGTATTACACACTAACTTTTTTTATATGTTATTATAGCTATATAATATAAAATATTATAGCTATTAATCACATACATAAAAGAAATCCGGGAAAAATGTGATTTTAAATCCGGGAAAACCGTGAATTTGCCGGGAATTTGAAAATCATGTTTAGGTAGACACCCTGTAATTATCCTCGTAATTATCGCTAAATAGACTCTTCTTAATGTGAAAAATATCTTTGATGCAAGAAATATAGTCTTTTGTTAGCTTGAATTTCTAGGATAAATAAATTTTGTCTAAAAAAACAAATTTGTGAAATAAATCAAAATATAATAAATATTTTTTCATCGGTTATATTTTAAATTTCCTTGTGTCCGATTTTTGACTTTGAAAGTAAAAGTAACCATTACGAATTTTATTTAAATCCATTAAACTGTTTTCAAGTTATCGAGTTTTCAAGAAAAAGTACATCCATCAGTACACACACATACACATACACATGCACATACACATACACATACACATACATACACACACACACATACACACACACATTTGCTTGAGAATGAAAATCTATGCCTCTTGGATAAAAATGAGTTTTACCACAATTTTATTTTATGACATTAATATTCAAAAGATTTCAGTTATTTACTAAAAAAATAACCTAGCAACAAGTCTGGAATTAAATTGAATTAAAATCATGACATATTTTGAATGAATTTGAATTTTTAAATTCTTTTTAATTCGAGAAATTCCCTTTTTTCAATAACCCTAAATGATATGACAGAAAAATCTTAAAAATTCCAAAAAGTTTTGTTAAACCGCATGTTTGAAAATGATGATTGCCTAATCCTCAAAAAAGAAAAGAAAATTGAGATTTCTAATCTCAAATAATACTTTCAACAGGCAGTAAAAATGAAATTTTTCTATTCCATTAGCAGAATAAATTTTGTATATTTTTAATACCTTTTAATGCCAAAAAGAAGGAAAATAGAATATAGAAGCTATTTCACAAATAGAATTAAATTCTGCTTTACTCGGATTTGATAATGAAGGGAATTACTTTTCAAGAGGTAAATGTATGAAATTTAATTTAAATAAAATTAGTAGTGACCTGAATGAGACAAATAATTTTATTAACAAATGTAATAAATATATTTTTTTGTCAATACAAATAATTTTATTTGTTTAATAATAAAAATCAATATAAATGAAGATACAATTTTTTAACTATAAGTCTCCAAAAGGGCATCAGATTTAATGCTTGTTTATTTTGACTTTTTTATATGTAAATGTTTACATCATACATTTTATAACAACTGATAAATAGATAAGATTATTTTATATTTCCTTTTTTTTATTCTAATACATAAATAATTAATCTATAATTATTATTTTTTTTTTTTTTGTAAATAAAGTAGGTACATTTTTTAATATGTTTGAAAAATTATTAAGAATTACAAAGTCAAAGAATCAAATTTATTTATGCGTTGAAAATTTTTTTCTACATTTAATTTTTCTACACATTTATTTATATTATTAATATTAAATACAATACACGTTAAATATTATACATAAATAATAAGGAAGTTTAAAATACCATTTCTATTGGAAAATTATTTAATAATTATCCCGAGTTGAGTTGAAGTTTTAAGGAAAGAAACTTTTAATGCTTTTTAATTCCATTTCGAAAATTAGCCAAAAAGGATTAAAAGAGAACCAATTTTGATATTTGTTATCTCACTCTCTGAATTAAAACTTGTCAGTTGTATACATACTGAAATTTTTTAATTCCATTTTATCCAGTTTCACATTTTGCCTAAAGTGAATTAAAAGGAATACAAATTCATAAATTTTCATTCTATATGCAAGATTGAAAAAAGAAGGCTTCAGAGATGAATCCAAATTTTTACACTCGTAAATTTTCTAACTTTGATTATTAACAAAAGCAACATTTTTCCTGAAAAATAAAAATTAATCTCGTTTATAATTTTAATTCAATATGTATTGGAAATTCGTGTATAATATTTTGAAAATATTAAAATAAATAATTTTAAACCTATAGTCAAATAGCTTAATTTTCTTTCTTTATAATACTAATTTTAACTATGAATATTGACAATATAATTACTACTGAATTTTTTTTTATAAAATTAATCGGGTGTCATCCCAAATGTCAGTTTCAGAAGAATCACCTATATATATAGTAAAGAAAAGTATAGTTGCGAAGGATTGATAGAGTTTCTTGTAGAAGGTCCTTGTACAACAAAATTTAAAGGAACATATGTCTATCTTTAAAGGAGGGGGGTCAATTCAGTCGGGTGAATGTCTGCAGTGGCGAGTTGAACGATAATAATATTCGAACAGCTGATGCTTCTTGTAAGACCACCACCTCTACTCGGTGACTCGTTGGGGATGTTCCCAATCTTCGTCATTTAAATTTAATTTTTAGAACTGTGAGACCAGCTGCATCGTTTTGGTCTCTTGGACTTGAAGAATCATTCCTCGACAAAAATATATCCCGCAAAAAAATCATCATCAAGGGAGACCTTTTTTCGCATCCTCTCCTCCAGATTTTCTGCCTACTATAGTAATTTTTAAAAATAATTTATATTAAATTTTCTCTATTTTCTTCTAAAAGTGGCATTCTTTTTCAATATTCTTCGAAAAATATCAGTGATATTTTATCAAAGGTACTGGAATATAAGATAAAAACATAAAATAAGAATTGTTAAATATTTCAATTAATTTAGTTGTTCATAAATATTTATACACTCAATTTCTAAATAAGTCTCAACTTTTTTAGGGTAAGAGAATATGGTCATATTTTATAATTTTCTTTCTGTTTCTTTTACTTATTTTAACAAGTTAATTATTTTATTTATTGACTTTAATTAATTTTTATTTATTCTTTTTATTTACTTAAGGGCATGTGATGGATTATGACGTCACTGGTATAGGTAAAATTTTTCCGTAACTTTTCTCTCAGATTATTAAATATTTTGTCATGAAATTTGGTAGAATTACTTAAAATATCATTAGGAAGGTCTCTCTGACCCAAATTTGTTTGAATTTTGGCTCAAAATTAATTTTTGAGAAATTTTCGAAAAATAGAAAATTTTTTAAAAATCACTTTTGACCCAAAAATCAAACAAATTTGGGTCAGAGAGACCTTCCTGATGATATTTTAAGTAATTCTACCAAGTTTCGTGACAAAATATTCAATATTTTAAGAGAAAAGTTACGGACAATTTTTGCCTATATCAGTGACGTCATACTCCATCACATGCCCTTAATTTAATATTTATTTTCTTTTTTTTTTCCTGTATTATTAGTGTTAGTAGATGTCAGTTTGGTGTTAGTCACTATTGACTTAGAAAAAACAATTTCGTAAAATACCATCGAAAATGATTGCTTCGAATATAGAAATTCAACACACATAAGAGCAGGTGTTAATCATGAGTTTTTCCCTAATGTTTATATATATTTTTTCGGTATCCAATTTTAAAAGCACTTTTCCACTATTTATATACGAACATGAAGATAGGGCGAGCAAAAGACAAAATTGTATGTTTTTCATCTAATTGAAAAAATATGTTTATTTTTTTAAAAATAATTTCACTTTTGTTATTAGGACAAATTATATTTTATAGGAAGTAAAGAAAAAAATTTATGGAGAATTATGGATAGGTACAATCTTCGTATTTTACTATTTTGGTTTTTAGGTTTTATTCTCGATTAAAAATCTTTTTTAATTCAGTAAATTTTCCACTCGAAACCAAACACTTCTCATAAAAAATGTAGGCATATTTGATTTTGAAAAAACAACAAAAAGCAAAAAATTTCAAAATCACAAATTGTCTCTTTATGTGAGATATCAAAATAATAAATATAGTCATTTAATCGCCCTTCCTTCTCCGTCACAGCGTCATTGTTTGTGAGCACATAAATTACATGAATCAAATTAATAACATTAAATTACAGTGAATACAAAATACATTGTGTTTTAAATATTAGGGATTGTGAGTGTGGCATATTTGTCACAGAATTAACCACATATTGTAATAATATAATATTATAATAACATAATATTTAGAATATTTGAATATGATCAATTGGTCACGTTATTAAATGTATACAAGGAATTAAATTAAAATTTAAGAAAATACTTAATAATAGAAAAAAAATTACAAAATGTCGAAAATAATTAATAAAATTTAAAAAATCGCTAGATTAATACACGACCGAATAAAACAGTTTAAAAAATCTAAAAATAATTATAAAATTTTCAGATAATAATTGAAAATTGAAAAAATTGTAGAAAATAATTGAAAATTGCGGAAAATAATTAATAATTGAAGAAAATTGTTGAAAACTGACGAGAGTAATTGAAAAATTGAAGAAAATATGTAAAAAATGACGAAAATAATTGGTAATTGAAAACAAGATTCGAAAAATGACTGAATTAATAAACAACTGAAAAAAAATAATAAAAAAAGTTAAACAGGAAATATTAAATTTAAAGAAAATAATTGCAAATTCAAAAATTAAGTAAATTATAGGAATAATTGTTGGAAATATTTGTACATTTAACAACTGGATTGAAAATCGAAAAAAATAATTAAAATTGAAAAAAATAATTGAAAATTGAAGAAAGCAATTAAAGAGAAAAGAATGGAATTCAAATTTAAAGAATAGACTTAAAAATTGAAAAAAAGTAATTGAAAAAGCCGATAATTAATTAATATAGAAGAAAACAATTGAAAACTGAAAAATGGAATTAAAAATTGAAGAATTGAATTAAAAAAGAAAGAAAAAATTGAATAATTGTATTTAAAATTAAAGAAACTTAATGATAATCGAAAAAATAATAGAAAAAGGCGATAATTTTTTAAAATTAAAGAAAATAATTGAAAATTGAAAAGTGGATTTTAAATTTAAAGAAAATAATATTTGTAGAATTGAATAATTGAATTGAAATTTTAAAACAATTTTTATTAGTGGAAAAACTACTTGAAAAATCCGAGAATTATTGATTGTTGAGGTATTAATTGAAAATCGATAATAATAATTGAAAATTAAAAAATATATTTGAGAATTGAAGAAAATAATTAAAAATTGAAGAAATAAATTGGAATTTGAAGAATTTTATTCAAGTTGCAAAAAAATAATTGATAATTGGGTAAATGCGAGAAATATTAAATATTGAATAAAATAATTTATAATTACGGAAAATAATTAATAATTGAAGCAAATAGTTGAAAAATGACGAGAATAATTGAAAAATTCAAGAAAATAATTGAAAAATTCAAGAAAATAATTGAAAATTGAAGCAGTTAAAAATTAAAAAACGAATTTGAAGTTTAAAGAATATACTTAAAAATTGAAAAAAAGTAATTGAAAAAAATCTGAGAATTAATGAAAATAGAAGAAAACAATTAAAAAATGAAGAATTGAAATAAAAATTAAAGAATTGAATTAAAGATTAAAGAAAATAATTGAACAATTGTATTTAAAAAGGAAACTTAATGATAATCGAAAAAAATAATAGAAAGAAGGCGATAATTTTGTAATATTAAAGAAAATAATTTAAATTGAAAAGTGAAATTTAAATTTAAAGAAAATAACTGAGAATTAAAGAAAATAGTTCTAGAATTGAATAATTAAATCAGAATTTTAAAACAATTTTTATGAGTGAAAGAAACAATTAAAATAATCCGTGAATTATTGAATATTCAAGAATTAATTCAAAATCGATAAAAATCATGGAAAATTAAAGAAAATAATTCAAAATTGAAGAAAATAATTAATTGGAAATTGATGAAAATTATGAAAAAAATTGTAGAAAATAAATCAAAATTGAAGAATTATATTGGAATTTCAAGAAAATATTTGATAGTTAAGAAAATGCTAGAATTATTTAATTTTGAATAAAATAGTTGAAAAACGAAGAATGTAAATTAAAATTGAAGAAATTAGTTGGGAATTGAAAAAAATAATTAATAATTAAAAAAATAAATTGAAGATTAAAGAATTAAATTGAAATTTTAAGAAATTATTTGATAATTGACGGAATATTTGCAAAGTAATAAAAATAATTAGAAATTGAAGAAATTGATTGGAAAATGATAATATTAATAATAAAAAATTGAAGAAAAATATTAAAATTTGAGAAATATATTTTAAAATCTAGAAAATTAATGGAAGAGTAATTAAAATTATAAAGAATTCAAGACAATTTTTGAAAATTAATAAAAATAATTAGAAATTAAAGAAAATAATTTTATTTTTTGAGAAATAATTTAAAAAATTGCAACATATATTTGTAATGAAAGAAAATATTTGCAGAATGATAAAAATAATTGTACATTGAAAAAATAAGTGGAAGCTGTGATAAATTATATAAAAATTGAAAATTAATAAAAAAAATAATTGATTATGACAAAAAGTAATGAAAAAATGATAGAAATAATCGATAATTGAAGAAAATAATGGAAATTTGAGATAAATAATTGAAATTACCGGTATTACATTGAAACGGGGATATAGTAACTTAAATTTGAGATAATAAATAAAAATTTAGGAAGTTAATTAATAAATAGTTAATATATCTAGTTAAAAAGTGGTAAAAATAATTGCAGAAATATTAAAAAAAAATGAAAATTTGTAAAAAATATTTGAAAAATGAGATAAATAATTGAAAATTGAAGAAAATTATTAAAATTTAAAAAAAATACTTTAAAATCTAAGGAATTTATTGAAGAATAATGAAAAATAATAAAAAATCGGAGAATGTATTTTTTAAGTAATAAAAATAATTAAAAATTGAGGAAAATAATTTTAGTTTGTGAAAAATAATTGAAAAAATTTTAACATATATTTGTAATATAAGATAATAATTGCAGAATGATGGAAATAATTGCAAATTGAAAAAATAACTAAAATTTGGGATAAATAATAAATAATTAGAAAATTAATCAAAAAATAATTGAAAAAAAAATTAATAATAAAATAATTGATAGAAATAATTGTAAATTTAAGAAATTGACTGCAAAATTATAACAATAATATTTGGAAATTGAAGAAAATTATTTAAATTTGAAAAAAATACTTTAAAATCTAAGGAATTTATTAAAGAATAATGAAAAAAAAAAATCGGAGAAAATATTTGTAAAGTAATGAAAATAATTAATAATTGAGGAAAATAATTTTAGTTTGTTAAAAATAATTGAAAAAATTTGAACATATATTTGTAATATAAGATAATAATTGCAGAATGATGAAAATAATTGCAAATTGAAAAAATAACTAAAATTTGGGATAAATAATTAGAAAATTAATCAAAAAATAATTGAAAAAAAAATTAGTAATAAATTAATTGATAGAAATAATTGTAAATTGAAGAAAATGATAAAAATTTGTAAAAAATAATTTTAAAAATTGCAGAATATATTTGAGATAAACAAGACTATAATTACAATTATATATTATAAATCTTCGAAATTAATTTAATTTGAAATTTTACAGATTAAAAATTTAGTTAATCCACTCTTTGAGAATAGTAAATTTAAAATTATATTTAAAAATTTCTTAATTTTTTAAAAATTCATTTATTTTGTGACTTTAATTATTTGCTACAATTCTCAAATATTTTTTCTGCAATTTTAATTAAAAATATTGATTTATTTAATTGCAATAATTATTTTTCATTTTTTCCCTTCATTTTTAAATTCTATTTCCCAAGTTTTAATTCTTTTCTTCAATCTTTGAGAATTGTAATTAAAATTATTTAAAAATTCCTTAAATTTTTTTATTCTATTCTTTTATGATTTTAATTATATTCTACAATTGTGAACTATTTTGGTCATTTTTCAACAATTTTCTTAAATTTCTAATTATTTCTATTATTTTTTAATTTTTTCCCTCATGTTTAAACTTTAAATTCAATTTCCGCAAGTTTCAATTCTTTTCTTTAATTTTTTCAAATAAAACTTTGTCAGTTTTAAATTATTTTCTTCAACATCAAATTAGTTAAATTGTTTATTAATTAATTTTCAACTTCTTTCGTCATTTTTCAATTATTTTTACCAAATATGATTTTTCGTTTTTAAATTTTAATCATTTTCTTCGACTTGTAAATTTCTTAATCCACATTCACAGACAAAATTTTATTTGCTTATTTTAAATAATTTTTCACAAGCGGATGAATTTCCAAAAATTTTAATTTAAAAAAAAAAACAAAAGTATTAGTTTAATACCCCTGAAAAATTGAATAAACCCTTCCCTTAATTATAAAAAACCTTAATTCCACAATTAACGTCCTCAAGTTCATATTTTTAAGCAAACTGATAGGTAAAATTGACACTTGAATGTTGAAAATGCCATTTAAAAGTTTGCGAGGGTACGTCACTGATGGCCCAACCGGTGTGGTGTAGAATAAATGGTGCCTCGTAGTGGGGGGTCGACTTGGACCAATGACAGTCGAGATCCAAAAGCTCTTTACAGGAAGCGGTTGTGGCGGGTCGTAGCGGAACGGTTGCCGCGAACTTGAAGCGGCATTCGCACGTGGACCATCGTCGTTGCCGGTAGTGTACAAGTTTTACAGCACCCGAAAATAGATACACAAATTAAATAAACAATTTGCGTTTCTCCTTACGTCACATTGCTCTCAAAAGTCTTTAACGCTCGGTGCCAGAAATTCTCGGGTATCAAGGAAAAAATACTACGGTGCTCACCCGGTCATCGACGAAAGTGCATTGTTGCTGTTTTTCTTATTAAACGTAAAAAAAAAGAAACATTGTGTTAATTCTGTGCCATTTTCCACTGTGTGATTCCTGATACTCTTTTTTTTTTCTTCGTGCCATCTGGGAATTAGGATTACGGATATTTTCAAGTCAGCTGTTTTACAGAAAATAACAAAATGTGAGTAGAAAAATTTGTTAAGACGTAGTAGTTTTAAAAGTGTAGTAATAAACATTTTATTTGTTTTTGCACTGATATTATAATCTTTGAAATTATTTGGTTAGTATTACTATTTATCAATTCGGTTTTTTAGAAGGGAGTTTTAGATTTCTGGATACTATTTATAAATATTTCATTCCTGATACGGATAATTATAATTTAGTTTCTCTATCACAATAAATGTTTTTCTTTAAATATTTTCGTTTATTCTTTGCCTAATTCGTTTCATTATTTAAAGTGTAATGCACTTAATTTATTTCTATGATTTGTAATTTTAATATATAAATACATTATTTACAATTAAGTAACTATTTAAAATTAATAACACTTTTAAGTTAATTGTTTTTGTGTCTTATAATTTAACATTAATATATTTTTTTAAAAACGAGTTAAAATCAAATTCGAACAATGCTTGTGGGAATAAGAAATGTTCCAAAATTCGAATTCCTTGTTTGCGATTTGAAAAATTGAAATTTCTACAAATACAAGTTAATGAGAGCTCAATTATGATTTTTATTAGTTTTGTTATTAACTTTATATTATTTACATATTATGATGCATTTAAATGCTCATTACTGCAACTGTCATTAACTAAGAGACTTCCGTTTCTTATTTAAAATCCAATAAAGATAATGAATCTTTGACTTTAATTACCCCAAAATTCTAGTTTACTGCCATTAGTCTCGAGTTAATTTTTTTAATTATTATGAGTTTTCCAGAATTAGTATCCAATATTTTTCCTCGTTTAGAAAATAAATTCCGCTTCAAATATTTTTTTCATTTAATATTCTGAATAGTTTACAAAGTTTTACTTTCTTTCAAAAGAAAAAACGTGATTGTTTAGTCGTGCCTTTGCATTAAAAAGGAATTGCACCGATTTGCACAATAACAAAATCTGCATGACTCACTCGATGTAAAGGATTTAATTTACGGTTCAAAATTCTTACAAAATATCACATGTTTCGTGACCAATATCACGAATAAGATTCCAATGTGTATCAGTGTTTTAAATATTTTTTTTTATTTCTGAAATAACATATTTTACTACTTTTCTTTGTTATTTTATTTCTCAAACTTTCATTATTTTTGAAAAACAAATTTAATGAATTTAAAATGTTGAATTTCGCGCAGAAAAGTTAAAATTATGTGGAAATACATAAATATTTTTAAAAAAATTTTAAGTATTTTAAAGAAATTTGAATATTATAAAAAATACGAAATTTACACCTACATTATTTGATTTAATTGTTATCAAATAATTTGATATTGATTTTATTAATGAATTCCTTTCTTTCTTAAGTAAAGGTTCAGAAAAAATTTCATTATTTTATTTATAAATAACTTAATGCATTTCTGATACTTGGGAATAAAGCAACAAAGAATTTTATGCGCATAAAATCAGGGATGATGGGAGATTTTATCAGTTGAGGAAGGGGAGTTTAATGCTTTTGCGTTCGTCGTCGAGGGGAGCAAAAGAGGTGAAAACTATTTGACAATGAACAAAGGAATTTCGATTGGAACTTCCTACTAAAGACGTAAATAAAATTAAATGTATAAAAAGTCCATTTTTACATTATTTACAACGTTATTTGAAATATTTTTCAGGTTTAGAATTAAATATTTCTTATTTATATTTTTGCACTTTTTGTCACTTTATCTGTAACCCATTTTCGTATATTTAAACGGCAATTTAGAACAATATATTATAATTATACAGATAATACATTGTTTTCCTTGCGCTTAAGAAAATAGTTATCTATGGAGATAAAAAAGTCACTGACCAGCCTTATACATTTCTTAGTTAACTTTTTAGATAGTTCTTAAATATAATTAAAAAATATTTCAATTGATACAATCGATAAAATTATACCTAATATTTTTAAAATTTAAAAAAAATATTTTTTAATTGTTCTTTTGGAAATACTTTAAGTTTTAAACAAATTGTTCTTATTTTATCACCATTGAATTATTAAATTAATATGATTAAAAAATTATTTTGTTGATCATTCGGTTTTCTGTTACCTATTTGTAAAACATGAAGAAATTTTTCTAAAAAGAAACTGTTTTAGAAAATGAAATAAAATTGAGCCTTGCCTTTTTTTGTACAAATATATTTTAAAAAAAATTAATAATTCTTAATCAGTTTTCAAGTAATTTTTTTACTTTTTTTTACACCATACTAAAGTGGGAAACGTTTCTGAGTAACGAATGAAAAATTTTCTTTTTTTTTCTTTCTTTTTTCACATTCTTTTTATTACAAAGTCACAATTTTTATATCTTTAATTTATCTTGATATAATTATTAATATTATTAAATTGCTTTTTATACCAGCTAAGTGTAAATTAAAAAATCTAAAAAAATAATTTTAACATTATTTTAATAATATTAGATTATTTTTTTGAGCAATAAAACTAATGATACTTCAAGTAACAAAGAAAAGTAGAATTAAAAGTCTGACTTAAAAATTTGGAATTATTTCGAATATTAGCATTGAATTTCATGTAATAGTAATTAATTCAAATAGATTTCTCATGCAAATTTTTTTATGAATATAATATATTGCAGCTTAAAATTAAAAACTGTGCTAAGATATTTAAAGTTCGAAAAATGTGTATAGCTGCAATGAATGAGGACCGTCTTGTTATGACAATAATAAAGAATATCATCTATACAAAAAAATGTAGGAACAAGTTTTTTAGCAGTAGGGGTTTCAAGCACCATGATTCTTCTACGAGATCGTGAGACGTGGCCCTCGTTTTATTTAGAATTTATAATTTTAAAATCAGACAGAATGATATATTTCGGAATTATAAAAGTAAATATATGATTTCAGAAAAAAACATTCATTTTATCGAAAATTATTTCTTGTATCTACAAAATTTTTGTCCGATTAATGGATTTATGGATGATCTCAAATTCAAATTTGTCCAAAAATAATGCTCTGCACATCAAAAAATTGATTTGGATATTTTAAGAATTTAATTTCTTTTTTATATTTTGGGTTGTAAGAGTTATTTTTGAAAATATTTCCATGAAAAAAATTTCTTTCAAGTTGACGTTCAGAACTTCAGGAATATCGGTTTTTTTCATTTGACAGAATGTTTAAATTTACGAATATATATTTCTCAGAAATTGCATTTATCAGATTTATTATTTTGTTCGAACATTTAACTAACCGAAACTTCATTTATCAGAGTCTTAAGCTTTCTAAATACAAAAATTCCAGAATGAACATTTATCCGGCACACAGAATGTAGAATTTCTAAAAGGGCTCGCTGATTGGCTGGTAATCTTTCCGGACATATTACCGGCCAATCAGCGAGCTCTTTTAGAAATTCTAAATTCCGTGTGTCGGATAAATATTTTATTCTAGAATTTTTGCATTTGGGAAGTTGAATATTCTGACAAATAGAGTTTTGGTTTTTTTTAAATATTCGGACAAAAAATAAGTTTCAGTAAAATAAAAATTCCAATGTTAAAGATTCTATATTGTCACAAGTGTTATAGAATTGAAAATTTAAAATGTTATTGTGATTAGGAAGTAACCACGACGTATATTTTCAATAGAGAATAATTTCTAATATTCTATTTGATTGTACTTAGTCACTCTTAATATCAATTTACATCTACTTGAAATTCTGAACGTTTAAATGATCAAAATCTTCATTTAATCTTCTTCTAATATAAATTTCAGAAAATTCTGTTTTTTATTTTTCAAAAATAAAACTCATTAAAAAATGTTATTACATTAATTAACATTTTACTTTATTAACTAAATGAATTAGATATTAATTTAGTTAAATATAGCTGTAAAAAATTACTTTTTAAAAAAAATGTATTATATTAAAATTAATCGAAACTGAAAATTCTTGATAAATTTCATTACTCCCAATTAAAATTATAAAAAATCTTGTTAATATTTTATTTATTTTCATTATTAAGTTGTATTTATTTATTTTTTATTTAAATGTGTATTAGAATAATTTTTCTTATTTTCAAAATAACTTGAAATATTATTTTTATATTATTTTTTATGTTAACTCTTTAAATCTGAATTAGTGGATTTCAACTAATGAATTAGCGAAAAGTGCGCTACTATTAAATAGTAAGAATTTTACTAATTTCTTAGTAGAAAACTACTAATTGAAATAATAAAAAACTGCTAATTCAAATATTAAAGTTTCACTATTCCAATTAGTAATTTTCTACTAAAAAATAAGTCAAATTCTTACTATTTAATAGTAGCTCACTTTTCGCTAATTCATTAATAGAAAACTACTAGTCCAGATTTAGAGATAATATTAACATTAATTTTTTATATTATTATTTTAAAATCCGCGCTCAAACCGGTGTCAAAATACTAACATATTACAGGGGTTTGATGACTTAAAATTTGGGATTAATTTTCCATCATGTAGAAAATTTTGTTGACTTGTTTTCTTAGACCCTTTTTGCAATTCGAATAGTCGAATAATATGGCGACAAAGAGGACTAGCAGAAGCACTGCGGGCACGTGTTTTCCACAACGTTTATTAATAAACTCGCAGACGGTCGACGATTTGTGAGCTTCTAAAGAGACCATGAAGCTTTGCAGCTTTGTTAATTCTGTTTTAAAACTCGTCTAATCCAAAGACAATTTGGGTTTTGTTGATTTTATTCCTTTTTGGCACAAATGACAATTCACGAAAAGTCATCGACTAGAATGTTAAATTCGATATTTTTCAACATATCGCTATAAACAAGTTTGAAACATTCAGATTCAACTCTACAGATTTTGCGGAATTCGAAAAATTGAAACTTTTTTTCCAATTTTTTTAACAGGATAAAATTATGCTAAAGTTTATTGATTTATTTATAAAAAGTGTTGAGTTAAAAACTCTTAATAATTAAAAGTATTCAGAGGTGCTAAAAACAGTACTGTTTGGTCGTAAAAGTATTAGAAATTGAACAAAATGGTTATTTGTTAATTAAATTTATTAATAAATATTCGTAAATGGAATTGCGATTTTTTTTATTTTTAGACAATTTATAATGGAAAAAATAGAAATGATAATAATAAGTTTGTTATAGTACAACTGATGGTTTGTTTGTAAAGATATAAGATAATTTTTGACTATATAGATGTAACAAGAATTCACTTGTACTTTTAATTGACATAATCGGTAGGAGGAATCTAAAGGGTGTGCTTGAGAAGTGTTCAACACCCTTAAGTGCCTCTTGTGTTTGACAAATAATTGTAATTTCTTGAGTAAAATGAAACAATTGTATTAATTGAATTGTCAATGTTTTATGAATTATTTTTGTCATGAAAATTATTATTTTTAAATTGTGTAACTGGTTTATTAATTAGTTAATTAGATATTTTTTATTATTATTGTTTAAAGTAAAATAATGTAAATTAAAATAAATTTAAATAAATAAATCAAATAAAATTTATTATTTATGTACTATTATTACATAATTTAATCATTACATAAAGGTATAACTCTTGAAATACTCAACCTTTGTAAATTTAAATTTTTAGTATTTTTGATCGACAATTTTTTTACACCCTTTTTTAATGATTCTTTTGAACCTCTTGCATGGATTTTCCAAAATTTTATTTTTCAAAGAAATAAATAATAATAAAATTTGAAAATGGTCAAATAATTATTTGCTTAATTTTTAATGATATAGTCATAGGGACTATAGTTTTAAATGTAAAATAATGTCAAAAAAAAAATAAAAATTGGCAACTAAAAGAATAAAAGCTTTTAAAAAGTAGAAAAATTAGAAATTTAGAAAATGTAGATAACAGCAGCAAATAGATTTTTTCAAAATTTCGTAATTATAAGATAAAAACTAAACAATTGAAAAGAAGGATAAATGCTTCTTAGAAATAGAAAAGTAAAGACAAAAATTAAAGAATTAATTAAAACGCAAGGAAGAACTAAAAAAATAGTGAAACATCAAAAAAATTAAATAAATAGGAAGAAAATAGAGACATGTTTTTTCCTTATAATCTAACAAACTAAAAAAATGTAAAAAGTACAAAAAAAATTAAATGTATGTATATAATTAAAAAATGTATATATCAAGATAAATAAAAAGTCCACAAAAAAAACTTAAAAATCCTTTGAAAATAAAAAAGTTTAAGCAAATTAAACCAAACACATTTTTATAATATTACACTTAAAATAAGTCTAACAATAAATTTAGAAAAATAAAGAAAATCTAAAAACTTTATGGAAGAATAAGTAAGTTTGCAAAAATTCTCGCAAAAAATAGACAAGATGTGAAAAAAATTGAATAAAATTACCAAAAAAATTTATTTATTTATTTAATACATAAACAGGCTAAAATAGAAAAAAAACTGTCCTTTCTTACAAAAGTACTAAACATGAAGAATTTTAAATTTAATTGATTTTAAAATTAGCATATTCATTTTTAAAAATATGAAAATAATTATAAAAATCTACAAAATAAATGTTTAATGAATGTTATAACGACAAAATTGTGTAAAATAATATTAAATAGTATGTAATTTGCTTAAAAAAAGAACATTTTTAAAAAATCCTTAAATAGAAAGACAAATACAAAAGAAAAAAGAAAAAATATCAAAAGTAAAAGTAGAAAAAATCTTAAAATTTTGTAAAAATAAGAAATTATAAGATAAAAATTAAACAGTTTTGCAAAATTGCAATCTCTTAGAAATTTTGTAAGAATATTAAAAAAAAAATGATTTTTGTGAATATAGAAAACAATTAGGGGAGTTGGCCCCAAGATGGTCATTTTGTATAAAATTTTTGTTTAAGGTGAGAGCGCATTATGTTTTTTGTGATTTTTGTTGTTTGTACAGACGAAGTTTTTGATGTACATTTGACAAGTGACATTTGGCACATACCACGTGATTTTGTGTCTAAAAAAGTTTTGCTGCAGTTTTTTCTTAAGTGGGTAAAGTTATTTAAATTTGTGATTTAGAATAAGTACTTAACATTATAATATTATTTATTTATCGTATAATAATATTCTAAAATAATTTTACTAATATTGTGTTTGTTTACAATTTCTTATTGGGAATTAAAAAATTGTGTCATGTACCCTAAGATGTACATGCACCAAGTCTGAATGTATTTATTTTCATATTTTCGATTTTACACTTTTTTCAACAATTTTTTGAGCCAATTAATTAAAATTAATTATTAATTAATTAATTATTTTCCACCATAAAATGTGATGTTATCGTTAGAGAATTTGATATTAAAAATTAGTTTAAAAATTGTTACACGATGTTGATTTTTTATTTACTACATTTTTCACAGACTTCTAAGAAAATGTCCACCTTGTGACCACTTTTTTTTAGATCGAAAATTTTAACAATTAGAAAAAATGCTTTAAAAAAGGTTTATGTTCAAAATAAAATTGTATCTCTGTGGCCATAAGTTACCTTATACATTGTACTTTCATCCAGTATAAAACATTTTAATATATTTTATTCGGTTTGGATTCTAGAGCAATAAATCAAAAGGTGTCCATCTTGGGGTCCTCTCCCATATTTTTTGTTATTTTCATACTAAAAATTTGTAAATCGTAGGTATTTTGATCATCTGGTTTAGCACAATATTTAAAATTTTATAAAGATTAAAATATTAAAATTAAAATTTTTAAGATTTATCCGAGATTTATCCTCAAATTTGTGGGTTTTGTTTATGGTTTGCGATATTTTACATGTAGAATTAGACATCCGGAGAATAGTAAATTTTTTTTTAATTAAGTCATGAATTTTATGCAAATTTCCCAATGATTTAAATCAAAGTGATTTAAATCAATAACAGTCCTGGTTTATGATAATATTATAATAAGTAAATTATTGTTTAATGAATAGTTTTAATAATGATAAATTAAAGAGAGGGTGTCATTCACTGTTTTTTAATAAGACATTATCAAAGTTTAGTAATTATTTTAAGCATGTTAGTAAAATTTGGGAAATAAATTATTTATTTGGCATTTAGTTTAAACCAGGGCTGTTAAAAATCATGATTTTTTTAAAAAAATACGATTTATTTGATTGATATTGGATTTTTTTGATTTAAATCAAAAATCGTTTTTTTTTAAATATAACAATATATAAAATCTTCAAATGTTTATTTGTTAGTAGTTTATTAAAAATAGTGTAAAAAAATGAAGAAAAAATTTAAAAAAAAAACAACACAGGATTGAAACAGTGACATAATTATATATCAAAAAGAGGAAACTCTTTTCAAAAAATTAAACTATTTACGGACATTTTTTGAATTAAAATAATAAATAAGAAGATACTTAAAAAACGTTATAATACATTAATAAAGTGAACAAAAATTTAACATTAGAAAAATTAGAGAATTATACTACAAATTGAATAAAAAAGAATCAATGAAATTTTGTAAAATTTAAAAAAAATGTGAAAGAAAAGAAATTTTATAAACTACAAGAACAATGTTTAAGTGAAAATATTTAATACAATATTAAATTCACATAATTTAAAATAAAGGAATAAAAGCTTGAAAAAAAGTATAAAATTGGGAAATTTAAAAAAATGTAGATAACAGCAGCAAATAGATTTTTTCGAAATTTCGTAATTATAAGATAAAAACTAAACAATTGAAAAAAAGGATAAAAGCTTCTTAGAAATGGAAAAATTAAAACAAAAATTAAAGAATTAATTAAAACGCAAGAAAGTATTAAAAAAAATAGTGAAACATCAAGAAAAATAAAAAGAAAGTCCATAAAAGAAACTTTAAAATCCTTTGAAAATAAAAAAGTTTAAGCAAATTAAACCAAACACATTTTTATAATATTACACTTAAGATAACTCTAACAATAAATTTAGAAAAATAAAGAAAATCTAAAAACTTTATGAAAGAATAAGTAAGTTTGCAAAAAATTTCGCAAAAAAGACAAGATGTGAAAACAAATTGAATAAACTTACAAAAAAAATTAGAGTAATTTTGTGTAAAATAATATTAATTAATTTGCATAAAAAGAGGAAAATTAAATAAAATTCTAAAATAAAAAGAGAAATAAAAAAAAAGAAAAGAAAAAGTATCAAAAGTAAAAGTAGAAAAAAACTTAAAATATTATAAAAATTAAACAGTTTCGAAAAAGTTTAATCTCTTAGAAAACTTGTAAAAATTAAAAAAAGGATTATTGTTAATGTGGAAAATAATTAATATTATTTAATTATTTTGCATTAATTAATATGCTTTTAAGTTTTAAATTTGAATTAATTGAAATTTAAAAGTTGGAACAAATTAACTTAAATGACGTTTGGAATTTGACTTAAAGATATAAAAATTTAATACTATATTTTGATATCTTCATACCAAAAATTTTTGTTAATGGTAGGTATTTTGATCATCTGTATTAGCACAATTTTTTAAATTTTATAAATATTAAAATTGAAATTTTTAAGATTTATCCACATATTTGTGGATCTTTTTTTAATGTTTTTTTCGATTTTTTACGTGCAGTATTAGACATCCGGAGAATTGTAAAGGTTTTTTTTTTTTACTTAAATCATGATTTTAATGCAAAATTACCAATGATTTTAAATCAAAATTTAAATCAAAGTGATTTTAATAACAGGGATCACAGTTTCTCCCCTTTTTCACCTAATCCCCTTTCCCCCCCCTTTTTTTTAGAAAAATCACCTAAAACAGCTAAAATCAAAATTTTATCACCTAAAACACCTAAAATCAACATTTTTCTCTTCTTTGACCTTCTTTTTTTCAAAAAGTTTCTATTTTTCCACTTTCGAAAATGCAAAAATTTATCCTTTTTTAGGGTGTCTGTACAATGATGAGAAATTAGTTATTGAATTTAAATGCGTTTAAAAATAATTTTTAACTTGAAATGGTTTTTTATTATTATTTATTGAACTTATTTAGGTTTTAAACAGGAAACATAAAAAAATCATAATTAAAATAAAATTATTTTAAAAAGTTATTTAATTTTCTTATTACCACGTATTCTTAGTTAATTAAAGCAAATTAATTTATTGGATAAAAAGATTTTTTATTAAATATTTTTTACTCGTTTTAAACAAATATTACTAGTTTTGCATCATAAAATAAAACCATGTATATTCTTGCTGAAATACATCAAATTTATTTTATTGAATGAAAAAAAAATGTTTATGAAATATATTTATTTATTTCAAACAAAAATTAATTGTTTTGAATTAGAAAATATAAAAATACAATAAAAGAGATTAATAAAAACAATTTGAATTGATTTTGTCATCTTTCGTTGAAAGATTTTTAATTTAATTTCTTTAACATTATATCAGAACATTTTACATCACAGATTTTTATGTTTCCTGTTTAAAATCTTATTATTAAATAAATAATTTAAAAAACCATTTGAAGTTAAAAATTATTTTTAAAAATATTTAATTGCAACAACCATTCCGAAAGTGCTCTTTCTTTTGAAATTTTCATTAACAAATTGAATAAAAAAGACTAAATTACTTAAGGAAGTTCTACCGTAAATCGAATAATCAAACATATTTTGATAAAACTTGGTGTACTGATAGATAAAGTTTCTAAAATTTTGTAGTTAAATTTTTGAGACCGGTAGGTTCTTGGGAAAAAAGTTATGATCGATATATTTTTTCACTGTTTAACCTGTTTAACATTGATTCTTATGAGAATTGATTACTCTGTTACATATATTTTCGTACTAAAAATTATTAAATGACCAGATAGTGATCAAAGTTTGTATAGTTAAACACAGATATCTAATGAGGCAATATTGTATTTAAAAAAGAACAATGGATTCTTGTGAGAGTTGCAATAAATTAATTTGTAAAAACATTTCATGTTTTACACGATACAGTTCATACGTTCTGACATTTTAAAATGTTTATTTTGATCGCACATGAAAAATAGTCATATTTAAAAAGTAAATGAAGTTAAAAAAGTTAATAAATACAATTATTTAATTATATATTAGTAAAATTAAATTTAAACCTAGCCTCAAAATAATGGTGTCTGTTTTGACTAGTATTGTGATACGATAGAACTTCCTTAATAAAACTGTTTTGAAAAAAAAAACAATAAAATGTTGTTAAAAAAACTTGAATTATTAATATAACCCTTTTTTATTAATTTCCAAAATCCCCTTTTTATTAAAGAAAATCCCCTTTTTTGAAAATCGAAATCCCTTTTTTTACCTAATATAAAATTGAACGAAGAAACCACTGTGATCCCTGTAATAAATAATAGCTCTGGTTCAAACAAAATTTTTAATATTTATTCTGTAATTATAAATCAGTTAAAAATGCATTATGAGGGTGTCGGTCACTGTACCCGTTACCCTAATTTAATAAATATACTTGTCAACTTTAAACTGAATATCTCATAACCATTGACGTTTGTTTCTAGTAACAAGAGCCTTCTATGGTCAAAAATGTAGCTTTACAAATGTTATCATTTGGAAGATAATGCAAATTGAAGCTTTTGACAATTTAACATTTTGCCCCGGTCTTCCCTATTATCAGAAAATGTAATGTTGGAAAGAGTGTTTGTTGAAAAGGATTAGGATGATTATGCTTGGAAATTGCGATGAATGTCCGCAATGTAATGGAAAATGAGCTAGCATGGAAGTTGTGTAGTGATGTAAGCAGGGTGTACATTGCCCAACTGAACACACACATATATATATATATATATATATATTTTATATGTACAGTACACAATATGGATTGTAGAAGCATGCACCGGTTTTCTGCAAGCAGCTGTTGTCGAGTTTTAGGGATCTACCGTAAACCAGCAGCACGGGCAGGGTAGGATAGTAAGTTGGCAAGGAAAGACGGGCGGGGGGATGACGAAAAAGGCCCATGGTCTCTAGGTACCGTTGTACACAATGAAAGCAGACCCTTCGGTATAGCTAAGTTCCAAACAAGGCCCATTCTAAAAATCATATGGAGGTTTATACCATGCACTTTTGTACGAAAATCCTCTACCTGGGTCCGAAGCCTGCTTCCAAATCACGAATCTGGCCCTCAGCACAAGACTTCCTCCCAATTTTGAGATGAACGAGGTCAGGGTTCCCTGCCCCAAACTTAGATTCTAGAAAAATATGATGCCCTTCCCTTTTATTTTTCTCCGCTTTCTCGCTGTGAAAAAGAAATTAAAGTTCTGCAGCTGACATCAGTTCCATATGGCACTGCTGTATTTATTTCTTTACAGGAAATGGATTATGTTTTCAAGTTGGAAAATTGCTGAATTTTTTCGACAGTTTTTTTCTTTGCTGAGGAAAAGGGCATTGGCATTTGGTAAAATTAATTTGTTTTTGATGGTTTTTTTTTTATTCAATCACAATAATAATAATTGTTAATGTCGTTTCTTTAATGAACGAAGAATAAAAACTGTAATTTTTATTTCTCTTGAATGGTTCTTTATCAATTTACCCAGTTTTGAAACATTGTCTATTTGAAAATAAATGTAAATTACACATGTTATATTGTTTCTCGTTGATTTAAATTTGTTTTGAACTTGATCATAGTTAACTTTTTAATACTCCTAGGACAACAAAAATTTTAGAGAGAAGTATTAGACTACTACAGATCAGGAATTTGTTATCAAAATCAAAAAAATTCCTTTTTAGCTATACTTTAAAATGGTTAGAATGGATAATTTTATGTTTTTAATTTAGCTGCAAAAAAATTGTTCAAAGATTGCAACATTCGTTTATGAAAAAAGGAAGATATTTGAGGAGTAAATTTACAAAAAAAAGTTTTGCTTTTGAGGCTCTTAATTAAAGTCTATCTTAATTAGGAGATTTGAAGATTTTTGTAATTTTTCTAATAACAAAATTTTAATTATATATCTGTTTCGTTAAGCTCAGATGTTTTTAAAATGAAAATTCTTTGAGAATAAAGATCCTTATTATGTCAAATTTGTGTTTATCTCCACTTTTGTAAAATGGATATATTAATTTTTGAAAATTTACTCATTTTCAATTAATATCACGTTTTTCTTAGATCACGATAACCCAAGAAGGGTTTAACGGATTCTAATCAAATTCGACATGAGTATTTTTACTATTAAAATCTAAAATCAGACACAAGGATTTTATAAAATACTGATACAAATTTTTTTTTTATGTATAAACAAAACAAATAAATAAAATTCTGTAAAATAAAAAATAACATAAAATCCTCGATGATATCAATTTATTTTTTATAAAACATTAGACTACATACTAAATCAAATACATAAAAATTATTTAAAATTACATTTTGTATAAACAGAATTAGGATCAATATTAGTTTGATCCGAGATTCGACTTTATAAATTTCGGCTTGTTAATAACATAGCCACAGAAACAAATTTATATTTTCTTGTATTTTTTTGGAGTCGCTGAAATCTAATCTAAAATCTAATTTTTCCCTTCCATCAGATTGTTTCCTAACCTCAAATTTTCCAAACCTACCCAACATGGAATAAGCTCCCCGAAAAAAAAGTAATTTATCAATTTCTTTGTGAATCGGAGATTTAAAAAAAAAGAATTGAAGATTAGATAGACTTTAGAAAAGTAACGTTCATTTGAGAATGTGGAATTACGTATTCCTAAAAAGAAATCTCCGATTCAGGTCATTCCATTTTATTTACAACATAACCTTAAAATTTTTCAACCGAATCAATTCTCAATTATTTTCTTCCATTTTGAATTATTTTCATTAATTTAAAATTATTTCTTCATTTCTCAATTATTTTCTTCAATTTTCTACTATTTTCTTCAATTGACAATTATTTTCTTCAATTTTCAATTATTTTCATCAATTTCTAATTAATTTATTTAATTCTGGAATATTTTCTACGATTTCCAGTTATTTTAATCAATTTTTAATTATTTTCTTCAGATCTCAATTATTTCCTTCAATTTTTAATTATTTAATTTAATATTCAATAATTCTCGACTTTTCTCAACTATGTTTTTCAATTATCATTTATTTATTTCACATCTCAATAACTCATCCATTTTTCAATTATTTTCTTCTATAATCAATAATTCTCGGTTTTTTCAATATTTTTTTTCAATTACCAATTATGTTTTTGAAACTTGAATTCAATTCATCAGTTATTATTCAACAATTTTCATAAAACCACAATTATTTTCTTCAATTTCAAATTATTTTCTACAATTTTTAAATAATTTCTTCAAATTACAATTACATTCTTCATTTTTTATTGTTTTTTTTTCAAATTCTATAATTCCTGGGATGTTCAATTTCTTTTTTCTTCAATTATCACTTATTTTTCTTTTACTTTTAATCCAATTGTTCAATTCTTGAATTATTTTCTTTCATTCTCAATTATAATTTTCAACCTTCAATTCCATTATTCAATTTTCAATTGTTTTTTTTTGTCAATATTCAATAACTCTAGGCTTTTTACAATGATTTTTTTTTAATTCTCAATTATTTTCTTCAAATTCCAATTTTTTTCTTAAATTTCAATTATTTTCTTCAATTTCCAATTATTTTTTCAATTATTTTCTTCAATTTCCAATTATTTTTCCATATTTCTTTCAATTTTCAATTTCTTCTCAATTTTCTTCAATATTTAACAATTCTCAGCTTTTTTAAATTATGTTTTTCTTTCAATTTTTATTTAAATTGAGAATTTTTAAATTATTTTCATCAAATCGCCATTATTTCCGTCGATTTCTAAATTTTTCTGCTGTTTCCAAATATTGTATTTAATTTTAAAGTACTTTCTTCAATTTTTAATTATTTTCTTCAATTTTCAATTATTTTCTTTAATTTTTAATTATTTTCTTTAATTTTTAATTATTTTGTTCAATTTTCAATTGTTTGTTTCAATATTCAGTAATCTCGACTTTTTTCAATTATTTTTTTTTCAATTACCAGTTATTTATTTCATATTTCAAAACCTCCTTTAATTTTTAATAATTTTCTTCTATTTTCAAATTAATTGTTCAATTAGTCAATTATTTTTTTCAATTGTTAATTAATTTCTTTAAATAACAATTCTATTCTTCAATTTTCAATGTTTTCTTCAATATTAAATAATTCCTGTGATTTTCCATTTTTTTTTAATTATAAATTATTTTCTTCTTTTTTCAATCCAATTGTTCAGTAATTTTCTTTAATTCTCAATTATTCTATTCGAATTTCAATTTTATTTCTCAATTTTCCATTTTTTTTTTAATATTCAATAATTCTGTGTTTTTCTGATTTCAATTTGATTATTTAATTTTCAATTTATTTCTTCAATTTTGAATTATTAACTTAAATTTTAAATTATTTTTTTTGATTTTCTATCTAGTTGACCAATTTTTAATTATATTCTTTGAATTTAATAACCATTGTTCAATTTTTTCAATTATTGTTCAATTGTAGATTAATTAGGCCTGTGCGGTATTGAAAATCCAAAACCGGTTTTCGGTTTTTGAAAAAAACCGGTTTGTGTCGGTTTACGGTTTTAAAACCGATACCGGTATAAAAATAAAAACCGGTATAAAAAAAATAGCGGTATAAAAAAAACCGGTATATAAAAAAATACCGGTTTAAAAAAAAACCTAAAACCGGGAGTTCATAACCGGAAACCGGTTTTCACAAATACCGGGAAAAAACCGGTTTACCGCACAGGCCTAAGATTAATATTTACTTATTTTTTTTAATTTTGTTTCTAATTGTCAAATATCTTTGTCATTGTTCAATTATTTCTTTCCATTATTAATTATTTCTTTTCATTATTAATTGTTTCTTTTAATTCTTAATTATTATGTTTTGTAAAGTTTAATATTTAATTCTTCAATTTTCAATTATTTTCTTTGAATTTCCTTTATTTTCTTCAATTATCAACTGTTATATTCAATTTTTGTAGCCATTTGTAGGTCTATTTATACTTAAAATAAATTTTAAGTTAACAAGAGAAAAAACCGGGAAAAATAGTAAAAAAAACCGGGAAATGACCGGGAATTTTTGTGGGACGAAATTAGTAGACACCCTGAAAAAAATTTTTGTGTGGTTTAGAAATATTAAAAAATTAATTTTTGACTTACTTCTGTTTCAGAAATCATTCCAGACAACATAAATGCTGCGCAGTCTGTGATAAAGAGTTAGGGTCTTGGGAAGAAATTTGTTAAGGGGAAGCTGGTTGAACAACCAGCAATTGTCATTAACCTGTCGGCCGAAATAGGTACGAATTTTTTGAGAATGCTGATGCCTGGAGCAGCAGGTCTCAGTTCCGTTGGTGCGGTATGTGCTCCAGAAGATTTGGTTTCTGGGTTGGGAGCCTTGGCCGGAACAACCCCACAACAGAAGGACACCACGTGGACGAAACTCTTCGTTGGTGGCTTGCCATATCACACAACCGACAAAAGCCTCAGGGAACATTTTAACGTTTATGGTGATATTGAAGAAGCCGTTGTCATCACAGACAGACAAACTGGTAAAAGCAGAGGATATGGGTTTGTAAGTGCATTTTCAAAATTTTCCATTTTCATCTTCCATCAACAGATTTATTATTAACTATTTATTATAGTAGCCTAGTAGCCAAATAACCCATTAACATTTTTATATAGAACCAAATAAATATACACTGAAACTTAAATTCTCGCTTATTTGAAGTCGCATTTATTTTAACAGTTCGAAGTCTCACTTATTTTAACTTGTTGACCAATCAAAACTAATTAACATTTTCATTGGTTGCTGCGAATTGGATCAGCCAATCACAGAAGTTCTCTATCTATAAATACATGGAAGTTAAAATAAGTGCGACTTTTGTCATTGATTTACGTGGACCGGGTTAAGATAAGTGAAGCTTCAGTGTATTTAACAGAAATTCAGCTTATTCGAATTAGCAAAAGTACTCATTTTTATTTAACACAGCTTTAATCCTATATTTACTTGTTCTGAAATAATTCAGTGGTTGAAACTTTTTAATTTTGAATTTTAATGTAGGGTTAATTTTTTTTTTCATCCGGAAATTGACTTTTTGTAGATTGGTCTCAAATTTTAAAGATTTATTACGATCTTTTTACCCTAAAAGTCACCTATTTTATGATTGGTCCCTAAAAGCATTGCTGATAAAAATCATGATTTTTTTAAAAAGTTCGATTTTTTGTTATTGAAATTGTATTTTTTGGATTTAAATCAAAAATCGTTTTTTTTAAATGTATAAAATTAATCTTTATAAAATTTTCAAGTGTTTATTTGAAAGTACTTTATTTTTAAACTGAGAACAATTAATAAGAAATTAATAATAAGGAATAAAACATTTAATCAATATATAAATTATGTCGAATAAATGAGAAAATTTCAAAAAATATCTTCAAATTAAAATAATTACAAAATTAAGAAAAAATATTTAAAAAAGTAGTAACGCTTTTCAAAAATTAAACTATTTACAGACATTTTTTTTAATTAAAAAAATAAATAAGACAATTAACAAAAAAAATTTAAATTAGAAAAATTACAAGATTATTTTACAAAGAATTGAAGAAAAAAAGAATGCATAAAATTTTGGAAAATTTAAAAGAATTTGAAAAGAAGAAAAATATGAAAGAATTCTATGAAATAGAAGAACGATTTTAAAATGAGAATATTTAGTACAAGATTAAATTTACATAGCATAAAATAAAAGAATAAAAGTTTTTAAAAAAGTTGAAAATTAAGAAATTTAAAGAACATAAATAAAAGCACCGTTAAAAAGTTTTCCAAAATTCGTAATTACAAGATAAAAACTAAACGATTTAAAAGAAGGAAAAAAGTTTTTAAGAAATATAAAAAAGATGACAAAAATTAAAGAATCAATTAAAAATTAATTCTTAAATTAAATCTTAAATTAAGTCTTAAATTTTTCTAAAAAAAAAAAAGAAATTATAAGATGAAAATTAAACAGTTTCGAAAAAGTGAAATCTCATAGAAATTTTGTAAGAATAAAAAAAGAATTGCTAAAAAAAATTTGTACATCGTAGGTATTTTGATCATCTGGATTAGCACAATTTTGTAAATTTTATAAAGAATAAAAGATTAAAATTGAAATTTTTTCAAAGTTTTAAATTGCAATTATTTCAAAAGTTAGGTTAAAGTTTAAAAATTAATTATTTTGCGATTCATTTTGACTTAATTTAAATCTTTTCGATATTTTAAAAAATTTTCCAACTTTATTATAAATTCTTTTTTTCTTTGATAATTTTCTCTAATTATTTTTTGACTTATTAGTAATGAATTTTCTGATTTAATAGTCATGTTTCTATTGCTTTTAAATTTTAAATATATATCATTTTATCGAAAAATTAAATTTTTTCTTATAATTTCTTATTCTTAAAGAAAATGTCAGTATTTTATTATTATTATTATTATTATTATTATTTTCGTATTCTTATACAATTTCGTAATTCTTATTACTTTTCGAATTTTTTCTTAAGCTTGTAATTTTTTTTGTGTAATAGAGTTTCTTATTTTTACGTAAAGCATTTCAGATTATTTTATATAATTTTGGTATTATAACATTTCTAAAAATTTATGAATTTTTTTATTGATTTTCTTATTTAATTTGATAGTTTAAGTGGGAGCGGGGTACATTTTTTTCATTTATCTGATTATTTTTAGATTAACTCTGTTTTTATGTAAATTTATTTAATTTTCTTTACAATTTGTCTATTTTTCCGTAAATTTATTTATTAATAAATATAAAATTTCAGTCATAAAATTTATTAGATTCTAAGATTATTGAAACAAATTTTTGTTGTTAATATTACTTAAATATTTGTTTCTTTTATTTTTTAAATTTATTTACACATTCCTTTTTAAATTTTCTTCAGTTTGTGAATAATTTTCTAAATTTGTTCAGTTTTAAGGGAATGTTTGCATTCTTTTTAAACGATTTTTACATTTTACATTTATATAACTGAATTTTTACATTTTCTTATTTTATTTTTACTATTTTTCATTTTGTAGTTCATTCTACGCTATTATTATATTTTTTGTAATTTTATTGAGGAATTGGACAACCACTCGAGAAGAGGTTATGTTTGAAATTATTAATCTTCTTTTTGAAAAAGAAAAACTAAATTTTATTCGGATTTTATTTCGACAAATTGAGGTAAATTTAATTTAAAACAAAATAAACCATTACAACTCATAATTGGATGAAAATAAAAGATTGTTGATATTTAAAAACGTTTTAAAGAAATGAGAAAAGCTATAAATTTGTTTCTGAATGTCAAAAATTTTCAAAAATCTTCTAGTAAACTCAATAATTTAAAAACGGTTTAACAAATTTTAATCAAATTTTGTATAATTATTTTTACTATTGAAATCTGAAATTAGACACAAGGGTTTTTTATAATAATAATTAGAAAATAATTTTATTTGCTTCTGATTTTTTGTGGAATTTTGATTTATAGTAATTTAATATTTAATTCTCTAACAAAAATAACTATTTAAATTATTAAATAGGTCATCCACATTTTTTGTCAATTAACGTAATTGGATAATTCTCGATGAAATCATAATGTGAATATTTAATATCATTTAAAATTTGTTTTCAAATTTATTAACTCAATGAAATAAAAATTTCAATTTCACGGTTTTTTTGTAATATTTGAATTTAATGTTACTAATTCTTAATTTTTAAATTTTATTAATATTTAATAATATTACTTACAAAAAAAAGGGTATTTTAAGAAATACTTTTTATTAATAAGTTGTTTAGCAACAAATGTGCTTTTTTATAGATTCTTAAACTTCATTATCTATTTTCCATTAAATGAGACTAAATTATTCTCATTAATGAATAACTTAAAAGATTTTAAGTGAATGAATGATTGAGATCATTGATTAAAGAAATTTCTTAATGTTATGACCTTATTTTCTTGTTATGTGTACAGCTTAACACAAAAGTGTCAATAATAATAATAATAATTTTTATATTATTTTTTATTAATAAATAATAATTATTATATTTTTATAATAAATTACAATAAAGTTTTATAAACAAAATGTTGTACATTTTATATTTATTATTCATAAATTGTAATGTTTATTTCATTTTATCACCAACTACCCTTTTATTAGTTAAACTTAAACTTTTTTTATTTTACGAATAACAATTTTAGTTTCAAATGATAACGTGACTTTTATTGTGTCCGTTATTTAATCAGTTTTCAGAAACGACATAAAATTAAAAAGAGAAGAATATTCATAAATCTATCCATAAATTCGTAATGTGTCCATAAAACAGCATTAAAAATTTTTAGGTTTTCCTCAGTTACCTGATAATTTACCTAGGATATTTTACTTTCTTAAGTTACCGGAAACTGAGGGTTATTTTTTATTTCGTTCTTTTCTTTTATCTAAAATTGTTTTAAAATTTTGTTTTTTTTAACCAAATTCTTTGATTACGAAAATTCAAAATTGGCCAAAACTCGGGGGAATAATTTCAGAATTTTCAAAATTACACAACTGTAAATTAAAAATGTAAATTATAGGAAGAAATTTAAAAATAATTTAGATTTTGAAAATTTCGTTGTATCTGATTGAAAAGAAACACTAAATTAGAACACTATCTGTTTTCAAGGTATCTAATGAAACATGCAATTACGATATTCCACTGAATATGGAAGACGGTTCTCCATGATAACAATAACAATTTATCACAATAAGCTCTATTAGCTCTCACAGAGTTGTTTAAGCTGATATGTAAAAAACACGTTTTGACGTCTTTCTGTGACCGATAAATAACTTTTAAAAACCATAGACTTGTTTTTTATCGCACCGTTGCACAAAGTACTTTTGATAATTCTAAGGGACTCTCACACTCATTTTATACTTTAACAGAAGTTCTATTTACATGAAAAATCATTCAATTGTTATTTAATATATCTACCTTTTCATGAAAAAGGATTCATTTTGTTGATTTTATTTTCGGTTATATTTGCATTTTTCTAAAAAGTTTTTTTTTCTAAATCAAAATCAAATCAATGTTTTTTTTAACTGTCGAAGTATAAAGCACATGATGTCCCACGTTTAATTTATAATTTTTATACAATTTTCATTTAACATAATTTTAAGATAACCGAATTTCAAAGTGGCATAATTTTTATTTCATAGAAATGTAATTAAACATAATTTTTATGTTTCCGAATTTCTCACTTACATATTTTTCGTTTAACCGATTATATTTAGACTTTACGTCTAGAAAAATAAATTTTTTTTGTGACAAATTATTTACGTATTTTTGTCTCAAAGCCTATTAAACTATTTATTTGTTTCAACTGAAAATATATTTGTCTCTGAAATCTGCTTTGAAAATTATGCAATAAGAATTCGATGAGATGAAGATTACGTTAAATAAAGATTTGATTAGAATAATAATTTTGTTTATGAATATTCGAGGAAAGTTATGTTCAATTTTTTTATTGTGTTTTAAATTGAATTTGACACAATTTATCTAAAGTAAAATTATATTTAAGGTTAGATTTTTTATTTCAAAGAGCAAAATAATGACTATAAACATTTTTAATTTGTTCAATTTCTCCTTAAATGAAAATTAGGCTAAATATAAATTATGCTTGATAAATATTCTGACGAAGATAAATTCTGATAAACAGATATCGTGGCGCATAAGTTAAGAGTTTTTGAGATGAAAATTTTGTTGAATAAAATTAAAAAAATGTAATAATGTTATTTTTATGGTGTAAAATATTGTGGTAAATAAGTCGTAAAATTTTTAAATCTCTAAATTTGAGAATACGATTGATTCATTTGATTTTAGGTAATCATGGGGGACAGACCAGCGGCTGAAAGAGCTTGTAAAGACCCCAACCCCATAATTGATGGTCGTAAAGCAAACGTTAATTTAGCAATACTCGGAGCAAAACCAAGAGGAAATCTGCAAGCGGGTAAGTCTAGTTCAGCTAAAAACTGGAGAGATAAAATTTTGTATTTATTTGTATTAGTTCTAAACTTAAAGAAAAAACGTGCAGAATTTAAAAAAATAATGTTTAGAAATTAATTATTATCATTTATTAGAATATATTTTTATATTTGAAGCCACGTGTGGAAGAGGGATCTAATCAGTAAAATTTCAATTTTGAAAAAAAATTGAAAATAGTGAATTTAGATTTATTTTTACAAATAATATTTTTAAATGGGGTAAAAATATATAATTGACTGATTTCTCAAATATTCCAGTTGCTTCATGATAAACAATCAGCAAAAATAATTTTTTTAATGAAAGAGGGACCTAACCTACATTTTGCTTAGATCCCTTTTCTACAAAGAATACTTATTTTTAATATTAGAGATAAATTCCTCTTTTTTACTTTTATATTCTCTGAATTATATTAATTTTTTAAATTCTGTAATTTTTTCATTTATTAGATTTCTGTATTGAAGGAGAATTTTTCATTTTTTCAGATATTTTGCAATTTTTTAAAAATTAATTTGTGATACCCCTTACGAAAATCTTTATCGGATGAAAAACAACAGGACGTGAAGTTAATTACGTGTTGTTTTTTGCCGACTAAACGTAAAAAACAACAGGGAAACGACACAGCCGAATTAGAAAAATTCATACAAAAGTATAAAAATAAATAAATTTATAAATTGACACTACATATAATTTTTTAAATCTATTTTTAATGTCAAAACTTACAAAAGAAATACAAATTATATATAATTTTAAACTTGAAAACGTTGACATTAACAAAAAATAATATATGTTCTTTGAAACAAATAAATACTTTTAAGAATGCAAAAAATTACGAAAAATTAATTGTTTTTTTGGAATTTTCTAAAATGTTGAAAATGTTTAAAAGTTAATTTAATATTAATATAATTAATTAATCTTTTAAAATCAAGTCAAAATTTTAAAATTAAGCAATAGTTGTTTGAAGATTTTTAATAATAAATTAATGATATTATTAATTCATTATCTACAACTCCCCAACATTTTACGAAGTCCGGGGAAAAGTTATAAGAGTTGAAACAGTACAAAATTGTAAAAATATTATATTTTAAAATTTAAGATATATCTGTCAGTTTTTGTTGATTTTAAGATATTATTCAAAAACTATATGCCTAATCTCAAATATTACCGACAATAAAAATTAAATAATTTTCTATATACCTAAAAATGTGAATACAAATCTATTTTTATAAAAAAATTATTATTTTTGAAAATACAATGTTTTTCAAAGATTTCGAAAAACGTTAAGGATTTGTAGATAATTATCAAATAAAAATTTCATTAATTTATTATTAAAACTGTTCAAAGACGTTTTTCAATTATTTTCATGAATTTTTAATTATTTTCTTCAGATCTCAATTATTTCCTTCAATTTTTAATTATTTAATTCAATGTTCAATAATTCTCGACTTTTTTCAACTATTTTTTTCAATTATCATTTATTTATTTCACATCTCAATAACTCCTCCAATTTTCAATTATTTTCTTTTATAATCAATAATTCTCGGCTTTTTTCAATATATTTTTTCAATTATTATCAATTATGTTTCTGAAACTTCAATTCAATTTATCAATTATTATTCAACAATTTTCATAAAATCACAATTATTTTCTTCAATTTCAAAATAATTTTCTACATTTTTTAATTAATTTCTTCAAATTACAATTACATTCTTTATTTTTTATTGTTTTCCTCAAATTCTATAATTCCTGGGTTGTTCAATTTATTTTTTCTTCAATTATCACTTATTTTATTCTACTTTCAATCCAATTGTCAATTGTTCAATTATTTTCTTTAATTCTTAATTATAATTTTCGACACTTAAGGGGTCTGTCTCATACAAAAATTTCAAAAAATCGATTTTCAAAAATATTTTTTTATACTGTATATGTATCTAGAAATCAGGAAAAAATAGTTATTAATATTTCCAAGCACAAGAAGAGGTTACAGAAGCCAAAAAATAGAATGATGTCTCCGCACAGTCAGAGCAAAATGTAATTTACCGTTCCAAAAGGTCTAGCACCTTTATTTTTCAACCAATTTTATTAAATTTTTAAAAATTAAAGATAATAAAGTTGGGAAAAGACTTGTATAGTTTGACTTGTATATTTAATTATTTGTTTATATTTATTTTTTTAATGCAAAGTATAACAAAAATAGCAATTTTTTTTAAAACTTGTTTTAAACGCGTTTTTCTCGAAACCGTGTTTTTTGACGAGTTTGTCACGATTTACAAAAATCTATTGCATCGATCGGGCTCAAATTTTCAGGACTTCTTCTACACATAAGTGGCTTTGGCATGAATTAGGATTTTAATTTTCCATCAATATTTACTAATACTTTCAAACAATTTAAGTTGTAAAAACAAGGTAAAAAAATTCAAACGGCCGCCATTTTGTTTTTTTACCCGATCACAAAAATCCTAGTTCATGCCATAGCGAGTGATCTATATTTTAAGAATCCGTTTTATTTTTTACTTTTACATGCATCCTTCTAAAGATATCGTGACAAACAGGAAAAAAAGTGGTATAGTTTAAGCGGTGATTTCTCGGAAAAAAACCTATAAAAAATAATAAACAAAGGTTTTTATTATAATTTAATATGTACATATTGATGTGCGAAAACATAAGAAAGCTGAAAATAAAAATTAATGAAAAAAAAAAATCTTGAAAGAAAGGTCGTTTGTATGAGACAGACCCCTTAATTCCATTCTTCAATTTTTAATTGTGTTTTTTTCAATATTCAATAACTCTAGACTTTGTACAATGATTTTTTTTAAATTCTCAATTATTTTCTTCAATTTCCAATTATTTTTTCATATTTGTTTCAATTAAAGGGTTATTTTTTCTGTCAATTTTTTGAATTAATATTATGAGATGATTTCGAAGGGCGGTTTTTGATGTTAAAGGTAATAAGATAGATACACTGAAAAAAGAAGTTCACGAAAATTTGATTAACTTGTTCTCTACTTTTGGATAGGCACAAAGTTTGTAACTCTTTCATTAACGTTTCCTCAGGATCCACAAACATTCAATACTCTCTATCTGACATTCATTGTCTGCGCATGCGCACAAGAAAAAGTTTCTGGATCCTTAGAAAATGTTAATGAAAGAGTTACGAACTTTATGCCTATCCAGAAGTAGAGAACAATTTAATCAAATTTTCGTGAACTTATTTTTTCAGTGTAAACAATAACATTCTGAGCAATTTTTAAAGACGGTGAATTTTCTTAAAATTTTTTTAGTTTATTTTTTTAATAAAAACTGTTAATTTTTTTATTTAAAATTAGGGGTAGTTTAGCTTTTTTCGCAAAATTTTTATATTTTTTCAATAGTTTATTTAAAAAAAATTCTCTTAAATTGTCGTTTAACCCCTTAACCTATTTTAGAGTTAGAATTTACTCCTCGTAGTATCATTGTTAAAATCTAAAAATTCCAGAAGGCTGTATTTTCTTTTAGAGAAAATGAGTAGTTAGTGGGAATTTTTTCAGGACACGTGGAAAGTAGTTGTCACCTTTTCTTGTTTAATGCTCATTGGACAATTTAAAGCCACGTGTCGATTGAAAATAGAAAAAAGGGATTATCGATTTTTGTCCATGACCTGCATTTATATAGAGGGAAAAGTAGTGTCTACCTGTAATTTCAGAAACTAAATAAACCCATAAAAAATTGCACAGCTGTTTATACATTTTATACGTGAATGTGTTTATTTAATTCTATCCATAAACTTCCCATTAATAGAGAAATTTGTCTTTTTATTTTTAAGCTGTTTATCATGGTTTGCTCGAGTCGTTGATTCGTTGTTCATTGGGCGGGTAAAAAGCACTCTCGAAGGATCCCTGAAATTACTCTGAGTCGTTACATTGCAGTAGACCTAATCGATTATTTGCCATGAATTTTTTAAGAGACCTCGATATATAAGGGTTGTGCGTGTATTCAGTAAAAATACCATGAGCAAAGTAAGTGGTCACTTTGACAAGCAAGGAGGATAAACAATAATTAACAATGAGAGGGATTTACAAGTCATAGTTTGCATTTTCACGAGTTTGACAACCTTTTTCCTTGGTTTATTCAAATTATAATTACTTAAAAAAGAATTTTTATCAGAATATGCAGGTGCACTTTTAAAAATAAGAAAATAATCTTAAAGAAGATGACTATTTTTGTCCCCTGATAATGTCAACTAATGTAAATGCACCAGTTATCGGCACTTTTTTTTATTGAAAAAATACTTCTTAAGAAGTCTTTTTTATATGGTTTTGCTGATCTAAAGACAATAATTTTAGATAAAAATTCATTAAAATATTGTTTATTATTAAATAAATATATTAAATATTAATATAGAACACCTGCCGATTATTAAAGCATGAGATGACGATAACTGGTACATCTACCTTATTTTCTGAAATCAAGAAAGTCTATTTTTTATGACGATAAATAAAGCCTGTTTCTATGTCCAAAAAACTAAATGTTTTCAATAAAAGAACGAATTTTTTTTAAGGTTGAACAAATCGCTTTTTTGGGAGGAGGGGAAGAGGGGAGGATTTCAAAAGTAGTTATAGAATTTTAAGATATTAACTTTTTTCCAAAGAGAATTATGAATAATGTTTCAAAGTGAGCTATTGCAATAAAAATTTTATAAAAAATGGGTATTTTCTCTTAATTATGAGATAGATTGAGAAAAGTATTTTAAAAAGACTAAAAAAATGTCTTTCAAAAATAGTAAAAAAAAAGAAAATTTTAATTTTTTTTTCATAAATTAATATACTAAACTGGTCAATTTTATATTTTTGTTTTCTATTTTGGTCATACGATAATAATTTGAGGTTGTAAGTAAATAAAATTAGTACCTCTATAAGTAAAATAAATTTTAATGTCATGAAGAATAAACGGAACTCTTCCCTTATAGCTTATTATAGTAAATTTTTTAATAATGCTAACTCTTAAGAAATGTGATAAGAGGATGGAAAATTGATTTAAACATCATTATATAATTTCAACTGAACACATTTTGTAATGACTTTTAAGAAGGTGTCCATCTTGGAAACACTTTTTTTAAATTAAAATTTTTAATGATTTGGAAAAAAGCTTTAAAAAATTTGTATATTTAAAATAAAAATGTATTTCTGTGGTCGAAAGATACATAACATATTGTACTTTTATTCGGTGTATAACATTTTTATATATATATTATTTAATTTGGATTCCAAAGCATTTAATCAAAACCTTGTTCATCTTTGGGTTGTCTCCCCTAATTTTGGCTATTAAATATTTGTTTAATTTCTCAGAAACTTTTCGGAATAAAAATTCAGAATATATTTGATTTTTAAAGATTGAGTAATACACAAGAGAATATATATTATAAAATATAAAAATATATAATTTAAATAATGAAAAAATTACATAAATACCTAATATACTTATTTCATCATTTAGCCTCCTTAATTTATATATTCTTTTAATTCATTAACTTTTCTTTTGTAGATTTACGTTATTATAAGGAGGTCACTATTAATATACGTTTGACTTTTACACTAATGATACTTCTTCTTTAATAACAACAACTTGCTACAATATACATTTATTAGCTTTTACTGTCATACCTCAGATACAATTTATTTAGCTCGATCCAATACTTAGCTGAAGCAGAGTATTTATTACTTCTCAGTTTAGAATTTTTCAGATGACAAAATTGTATGATATTGACTAAGCCATTAATTTCTATCACGATTGAAATTTAACTGTTAGGGAAATAAATAATTTTATTTTATGAATTCAATAGACACTTAATGCAATTTGTATTATTTCTATTTTCTAATATTATACACAGAAACAAGAAGGGCTAAAATCGATTTTTTTACTTTAATTTTGAAAAATGACACTGTTTAATAAATTGTCTAAATTGATTTGAAATTTTGGTTGATCATGTAGTTTTCGAGGTACTTGTAAAATTTGTGCAAAATAGGAGTATTATCATCAACAAATTTT